>JABSTR010003014.1:0-29021 GCA_013339765.2 Haemaphysalis longicornis | reverse complement strand
TACTAGCACAAAAAATAACAAAAGGCGATTACTTAAAGGAGCCATGAAGAGAAAACAAAAGTTTGTTTTATTCGAAAGATTAGGTGTTTCATCATGTACCCCCAGCGCTTTTCCGGAAGCAAATGATGCTTTATTCACTGAGAATAAGGCAATTTACGCCAAAATTTTAAATCTCCCGCTAAAAATTGCACATTTCGTCGTCATGTGAACAATGGCGTCATACGAGCCGGTCCATGAAACATATACTTAGTATGTAGACTCCTATAGCACCCACACGCGGGAGTCGACCCAGACGGCGGCCATTTTAAAAAAGACTAGTAAAACCTAGTGCACCCGCAGCCCTAGTCATGGAATCGCCTGATCGGAGAACAAAACTCTCGCCGAGGAGCTCGGGCTTGCATTTTACAACCTTACAACACACCACTTGAACGCTCAATGCTTCTAAGTGCACGAGCGGCAAGAGTTGTGGGATACGCGGTGGACGGGAAAGCGACCATTCCGATAGCCACAACAGACAACGAACGCCAGCCGTCGGCACCGCTGCCTCGTCAGCCCCCTCGCGACGGATGAATACAGACTGGTACGTATGTGCCGTATTTTCAATTTTAGTAGCAGTATCGCTTATGCCAGTTGGCCGGTGTCGTGTATGGAAAGCCGTTCGCTCGAGCTCTCTGCTCCGACCAGAAAGATTGAGCGTCAATGCGCGGTGTGTACGGCAATTTTTTTCCCCAGGGTCAGAGCACTTTGGCGGCGATTTGACGAAGTCGGCACGAGCGCCAGCATGTCCGGGTCCCTGCCGTAATCACTTCCTCGGAAATGAAGCGAGCACACTCGTACTTCCTTTAGCTCTCTTTCTCATCCGTTTGCAAAGTTCACAAAACATAGCCACTTGCTTCGCCGAGATTCGTCGTTGGGCAGCACATGAAAGGAGATCTCACCGGCGGGGATGTCGCACTCCCTCGACGATTTGCCCGTACTACATGGCATTTCAAAACACAGCAACGAATTTTCATTGTAAAGTGCTCGAACAAACTGAGTTTCAGTGGTTGTAAACTGTAAACGAGCTCGTAACGACAGCGCAAGCCAACACGACCTCCATACCGAAACCTGTGCGACGAGTGGCACTATCTCGTTGCTGCTCTGTGTTCCTTACTCCCCTTGTTTCTATTTTACCTTTCCTGGTTGGCGATATGACGCCAACCTCCTGTGAAGGGATTACGATACCAAGCAAGGTCGCGGCTGTGCGTGCTGGTACGGTTCGTTGGCCCCGAAGAGCCTTGAACCCGAAAATTCGTCTGCGCGATGGTGGCGACGGCGAGATGTCGAGTTCGGCTGGCGGTAGTTTCGTACGCATTGGCATACACGCTTGCGTGTTCGTTCGGAACTTCAACCATTTACTCCACCGTTCTTTGTCATAAAAAGAATGTGCAGTATGTTTCACGGGCATTTAGCTCGCTATGCAAACTGTAAGCCCTGCCTAACATGCGTTTGCTTTTGCCGGCCTCCGCCATCGCAGAGCATTCTCGAGTTCCTCGAGTGACTCATAATAGGTTGGTTGCGTGAAATGAGATGGTGGGTCGCGTGGATCATTTCCCTTTTTTCCTAATTATGTAGCTTATTTGAGCAAAGTTTGCGTTATAAGTGGTGTCGTTATGGTTCTAACGAGGCAATCTAATCTCTTATCTATCCGAATGAACCCAAACTTGTGTTTTCTCTTCATGGCTCCTTTAAGGACGAAGACGCACGTTTGCTAGCTTCATCACCGCCATAATATACGAATGCGCCGCATGTACAGTCCACTGCACTGCGATTCGAAGGTTGTGCGCGGAAAGCTACTCTTTCAAACGAAGCAGAAAGAACACCACGCTTTGAGCAAATTTTCCATGCAAGTTTCGTTATCGTCGGCGTAATAAAGGGCAACCAAGTCCAAGTCTGTGCTTGATAACAACGAATGTACAGCTTGAAACCCAAAGGGTGGCAAGTCATTCGTGCGGGCCATTGTTGTATCATGGAACAGCCAACAAGGGAGCAAAGAGGGCGAAATCTCGATTTTCATGGTTCCGAAACGAAACCATGGGCTGGTGGCCCGCTTGGCCGCTCGATGCTGGCGCGATAACCTTCAAATCGTGCGCTACTGTACTTCATAGCTGACAAGAAAACTTAATAGTCCCTTTCCTAAAGGAAAATCTAAAATGCGAATCTTGATAGTAAACACCCAGTGTTGGCCTCCACTTCCGCCTGACGAACTTCAGGGACCGCGCGCCACTCACGAGCGCACTCATGATCACGCTCACGAGCGCTGGCGTGGGTCCGCACACTAACCACCTGCTCTGCGGACGAATGAATCGCCCGTGGTGTGCCCACAGACCAGCGAACGGCAATTTCGGTGATCATCATTATCATCACCAGCTAATAGCTCCTTAAGGTGGGCTTTACAGTTAGCGTTGAGCATACACAAATCCCATGTTAAAGTCAGTTATTTCAAGCTTCGTTTGCAAAACAACGCGCAAGATGCCTTGCCTACATATTTCCCCGTCCCATCTTTTGGTCGACCACGCGCCCCCCCGCCACCCCTCCCCCCCCTCCCCCCCGAAAAAAATTCCTGGCTACGCGCCTGGCACTGCCAATCAGGAGTACGTTCAGCATGCACGTCGGTTGTTTAAAAAAAGGGTGTAATGTATTGCTCAGAAGACTCAATGCTTGCACGCATCTTCTTGGAGCAGCAACGGCCTTGAGCAGATGTGTTTGAGTGGTTTTCCGCTCTCTCATAACATCCACAGTGCTTTCAGGAAAAAGCCCCAGGCCTTGCAATTAGCATGTTCCAGTTAAGAATAATGCAGCTGATACTTTACACTTTCAAATCTTTTTCTTTGTGGAAGGATGTTTCTTTATTGGCGGTACAGCACTAGCGTGCGTAAATCCAGCCTTCAGAACCCCAATCAGGCCTCTTTAAATGGTACAGGCAGTTACATAACTATTTGAAAAAGTGGACTGCAAGGACTGTCAATTAACATGATAAACATCCAAAAATTAGCTGAAAACAGAACTGGTTAGGCTTTATCAAAGACTAAACTACAAAGGTAATAACATTTTTGTGTCAGCACCTAAGAAATATGGCTTCATCGTAAACATGACTAACACCAGGAAATTCGTATACATGGTGATTAACTGCTACGCCCACATTATGATTTTGGGTGAAACTGAGTTTTCCGAAATTAACAATAAAGGTTGCCATTTAGCAGCTACATATTAGGTTATGCATGAAACACCAATAATTGTTACGGGGGCGAGAACTTGTACATTCAAGTGATCGAACATTATTCAAGTATGGTAGCCCACTGTGCTACCAAAACTGTGTTGAACTTACGTTCTGTCGGCCAAACACTGTTGACAATGCTTGTGGCTCTTTTCCGGTTGAATGGAGGGACGTGATGTGCTCAGACCGTCCAGAGGTCTAAAACAGGATGACACATGATTACCACACATGCAAGAATGGAAATTATTGGGTGCACGAATGTTACAACAACTCGGGCAACACAACATTCAGCCAAAATCAATGCCCGCGTACAGCGGCACCGTACACATGGTGAGGTGGCTCGCCGCAAACGCAACGAAGCTTGCGAGGCGCGCACATTCGCTCGCAAACGATTCTCCCTCGCCATTCCCAACACGGCACAAACGACAGCGGTGATTAACGAAGCCGTAAACGCTGCGCAGCAGTTTAGAAGAGTAGCCGCCCGTGTTCTGATAAACTACGCGTAAGACGTGGTTCGCAGTGGTGAACTCTGAAGCTGTTCAATATAGTGCTGCGGAATGGGAACGTTACTGAGTTACTGAGCGCCACTGCGTTACTGAGCGCCACTGCGTTACTGAGCGCCAGTGCGTTCAGCGCTCAATGCAAGCACCACAATGTTCTTTCGCACATCGCCTTTCTAGAGACAAGCCCTCTAGGTTCAACCTAGCCAGTTCAGTTAAACAATTCACACACGCGGGCTCCTGTTAACGAATCCTTAAAGCGGCGATGACAGCTACAAACGACATCCAGTGACAAGAAAGGCGGCAAATGTGACGAGACAGCTCAACCTGACAGAGACCACGCAGAGGGAGCGAGCGACGTTCAGGGGCAAGCGCCAAACGAAATTAGCCGTCTTCAGGTGGCAAAGTTGTTCTCAAATACTTCATCGCGAAGTCGAACACGACAGACATCACCGAAGACGACGAGGTGTCCAATTAATCATAATAACTGCGCTTGTTTAACCGCACGGTCGCACAGTAAACAATCTATGAAAGAACGGGTCACACGGGGTATCTGTTCCGGAATCCGGCCACGCCGCCGCGCGCCATACTCAGGGTATCGGCCGTTGGCAGGGAGTTGCGTAAACCAAATTAACACGAAACAAATACATAAATCTTTTACGAATACATAACATCACTACTATTATTTATGTGTGAATAACAATAAAGCTTAAGTTCTACACAACCAAAAACGCGCCAACTGAAGCGCCTTTGGCGCTCGATTGAACGTAAAAAAACAGAACACAGAAGTGAACCAATATAGTTGCAGCTGCTTTTCTGATAAATAATCTTGGCTAAGTTTATTATTTATTGTGTGTATTATATTAAAGAAGCTTAGAGCTTAGATTTAAAGTTTTCAAACACAAAACGCGAACTGAAGCTTTTGGCGCTCGATTTGAACGTTAAAAAAAGCAGCAGATAGTAAGATAACACTGCGCAATGAAATTTGGCAGTGTTCTAGTGTAAGTAATCGTATTATTATTTGGCGTCTGTTTATTTAGCGCCCGATTTCATGCCCCCTCCCTCCCCAACTTTTGTTTTCTTTTGATATCTGCCTTGTTCTCCAAAGTTGTTTTTCTGCAGGAGAAACTAGGTGGTCTGTTTATTGCATTTGTACACAATATTAACGGTCGCTAACAATAAGAATGGAATAAAATTGTAATTGCTAGTACGTTATAACTCCACTGAGCGACGAGAATGACTGTTGTCAGAGGGGGCTATGATTGTGCTGGTGGGGCAGGAGAAGAACAGGGAACGACGGAATGATGATACAGATGTCTCAGTTCAAGGTTGTGCTGTGCTCCGTGGAAGGCTGTAGAAAACAAAAAGTGGGAGGGGTAGTGTTATTCTGTCGATGTCGTAATAAGCAAGGGCTGATATTTTTTCCTGTTTCAACGTCGGTGCTGCCGCTGCTTTTTATTGAACTTGGCAGCTTTTTTTTTTGCTTCTGAACATTTTTGACGAGGTTGGGAGATTTGGTGCAATGGGTGTCTTTTTGAAATTATATTGCATGCATGGCCTCAATCAATGAAGAGCTGAACACCTTTTCCTCACCCTTTCAACACCCTTCCAAAAAAAAGGGTGTTGAGGTTGGTCAACACCCTTTTTTTCACGCGAAAAGGGTGGAGAGCTACGAAAAAGGATGTGGAGATTCAAGAAAAAGGGTGTAAGGGCCTCCCAACACCCTTTTTTCAATTATTTTACACCTTTTTTGGCCAAAAGGGCGTAAAAAAGTTTAGTGTGAGGGTATAGTGCCGACCCGGGCAGCGAAATTCTCGCTTCGATGGCCCTCCACATAGACCATCTAGCAAGATATATGTAAGTAAATGATCGCTTCCCTGTGACTTGATGACTACACACCATCGGCCAATATGAGAGTCCGAGGGATACCATGGTGACGTAGAGTGTGATTGACACAGCGCCTCGTGTAAATGTGGGTTCACTTGTATTAATGAAAGTCACGCCCTTTCGGCAAGCTTTGTCGGAGAGGCACCTTCCTCTAACTGTAGTCGTAATTGTGCCCCAGCAGGGATGGTGTGCGTTAAAACCTCCAGTTAACCCGTGCGGTGGCGGTGTCAATAGTACGATGTGCAAGAGACGATCCACGTTAAATGAAGCCTCTGGTGAAATGTATGCGGCGATGGGAGTAAATTGCAGTGCAGAAATTTTAATACTCATTGTGAAAGTCATTTGTTTCATTTGGAGGAGTGCTGTGCTCCATGTGCGTCAGGTCCTTCCTAAGAGCAAGCAGAACTCTCGAAAGGGCCGCAACTGTTCTTGACTGCACAGTATTGTAACGAGCGAGACGCGTGTTTGCGCGAAACCATGACTCCGATATTGCGATGATTGGATACAGTGCTCCTGTATGAACTGCGGAAAATCCCGAAGGCGGTTCCGACGACCAAAAGCGTTCTATTGAAACATAGTAGCCTTGTTCCGTATTTCCAAATTTTTTTGGTACAGCCTCTGTCACTATTGCATGAAGAGAGGCAATACATCGTCAACAATTGTGTGCGTGCCCTTGGCCCCAGGAGTTGAGAGTGGAGCTAAGAAAGCTGTAATGACCCCACTACTGCAATGATGAGCGCAGAAATGTTCGCAGAATTTTGGTGAACACGCGGCCTGGGCCTGTTCCCGTTTCCCTGCTGACCAGGATATCTCGCGGGCGCTGCTGCATGCACTGTCACGCATGATGACTCAGCTGCAGTTGCGGGCAACGACAAAGGTGTCGCCATGAATGTCCACTCCGATGATGGCGTGGGTGTCGCTGTGGTAAGCGCCGCCGATTCCGCGGGTTCGGAGCTAGGTAAACGCGGGAGGTCTTCGTCGAAGCTTGCATGTTGGAAGCTGACGCTTGTTTTTTGGCAGCCTTTTCGGTTTCAGCCGGTGAGTTTTCCAAGCAGCACCTTTGCCTCGTCGCTCATACAGGGTAGCCTTCACTGACTTGTAGCAGCTATTTTTGTCGCTCTGAAGCTTTTGTAGAGACTATTCTATTCGAAGGACTGGACAGTGGGCAAACGTAGTCTCGTGACTGTTCCCATAGTTCGGGCTCCGACGATTATTAGGGTCGCACAGACAACTTTCGTGACTGCCACCGCACCGAGCGCTGCGACTCGCAAGTCTACACTCAGTTCCCTCGTTGCCAAATCGGTGGCAGTCTCTTCAATGCCTGGGTGCCTGAACATAAGGATATATGGGGTAACGCGTGTAGCCTAGGAACACACCTCAAGCGCTGTGTCAGTGGTAAACATATTTCGCCCGCTCTTAGAAAATTTGCCCAGACGACACGCAGATTTGACTAGTGTGCTCCGACAGAGAGCAACGATGGTTTTAGGGTGAGACAGATCAGCTGCACGTCCGTGGTCAGTAACCGCTCCGCACTCGCTAGAGCAAGGCTCGTACGCCCATTGAACGCTGCCCTGAAGGGTTTTTATTTTCAGGAGACGTGCAGTTGCAGCAGCGTTGTGCATGTCCACTGCTAGGAGGTTGAATCAATACTTTGGACTTACTTAAAGCGCTCCATCTGGACCCATAGACTCAAGGCCACTTATCAGAGCGAGTGGGTTGAAACGGGTAATGACGCTCTCCACCTTTGGTGGTTTCAAGAATTACGACACGCCCATGCTTTGCAGATTGCATGATAGAGTGGCTGCTGAGAGTCAGATACTGTCTCTTAGAACCACGTCACCTTATAGGAGGCATCGCCTTTAGAAGGACAGTTTTCCACACTACGAAACTCTGTGCACATTCGAGAAAAGCATTTACCCACATAGTGGTGAGCAGGGATATTTTTATTTGAAATGAACATTGGTACATAAAAAATAACTCGGTTGACTTACAATGAGTGCGCATAGCTTTGTCCTGCAGATCAGTCGAAACTCCGCTGCCGGAACTGCTTTGTGTGGACGCTGAAACGATTTGGCCAATTTTGTTGAAATGGGATTTTATGGATCATTTACGGCGAGCAGTTAGGCCTGCCTTGGTGAGATGGCGCCAGAGCTGCACACGACGCTACTGGCCTTTTGCAGTTTCGATTTCGCCGCAGACTCCTATTGTCTGCGCGAAACAGCTTGTAAAGTAGGTTAGCCAGAAAAAAGTCATAATTTACTATTGTGGACGCAGTCAGAGCTAATTCTGGTTAACGGGAAGTGGAACAGAACGATCGGGGAAGAGCCTTGATGTACGTAAGCATGTGAAGACTGCAGCGCGGTATTCGCTCCCAACAGTTCAAGTTCACTCTATAGGCCCCATGTGTCACGTTTATTGTTTTGTATCGTCGCGCGTGAAAGTAGAAACAAAAATTGCTGCCTTTCCACTCTGTGAAGAAGGATGCCCTGCGCAGCCGTACGTGGTCCCTTCAGTGCACAAAACAAAACACGTTTGTTTGTATTTCCCGATTAAGCATACTTACTAGACCATAGCTGAAATAAACTTGGAAGGACTGGAACTTTATTCTACACAACAAACATGGGGCTGTCTGTTTCTCTCCCGCGTCATGGGAATCGTACAGTCTGGATAACACACCTTTCCAATGCGCTCTACAGACACTCAGGACACGAGTAAGGGCCATATGCCATTTGCCATTTGCCATTGGGCCGTTTGCTGTCTACGTTTAAAACTCCTGCCAGCACAACGGACCTGTCATTAGTACGGGATGGTCCCTTTGGCCGAGTGTGCACGCCCCATCCACCCTCCTCTATAACCATTGCATGCATAAACCGCCAACCGGTTAAGCCCACGAGCTTAGAAGTGAAAGACGCTATCGAAAATATCGCTCTGATTGCGCGTTGAGCTGGACAAGTAATATTGGCTGACATCAGCGTTGCAAACTGGCACGTTGATGTTCATTCGAGAGGATTCGCATGTACTAGTCGATGTTGCACTTGTGGCGGCAACGGCGACAGCCGCGCCTATTGATTGTTTTCGCGCTCTGTTCGGGCCTGCGGTTCTACAATTTCTGCTTTTATTGCCGTATGTGAACGACACGCATCCGCCCCATGGCAATATGAAACTGGAAGGCCTTGAGCTTTATTCTAGCGGACAAGCATGAGGCTGTCGGTTTCACTTCCCCGTCGCAGACGTCCTACTATCTGTGTATGACAGTCTTAAAGGGGGAGAGCGTCACACTATTGAATAGATGGATCCACACAGAGTTGAGGCGAAAAGAGGCAAGACAGGCTTGGCTGTAGAAATAATTTAGTTAAAAATGAATTTGCGTTGGTGCCGAAGCGCTTACCCAGCGAGATGCTGTGACTAGTAGGAGCGGGTCAGGAAGGCGGCAGGCGCAGGATCTCGGGGACGGGATCTGTAGTTCTGGAGACGGGGTGCACTGGGTATGCTTGCTCTGATCGCCGAGGAAAGTCGGGACTGTTGTTCCGGGTCGCCGCGATGTCGATGTAGGCTTCAGGGATATGGCGGCGAACTCAAGGTGCCGCTGTGGGTTAGCTGGTCAGCGTCTGGGGGCCACGGAGGAGCCGGCGGTGCCGTCGTGTCGAGCTCAGCCGGAATGGGGGGTCGCGTTCTGGGACAGCTCGTATGGCGGTCAAGTTGGCGGGCGCGGGCAATCGTATTTCCTTCGCGTTTGTGTAGGGGAACGTACAGGTGGTTTGGGTAACAAAGGTACTCGACCGTTCATTGCACGCTCCACGCACTCACGTGACTCCTCCATCGGGCACCAGGGGGCCAGCGTCGGGGCATCTCCGAAGGACGGGCATTGCTCGGGTTAGAGATGGTACGCACGTCGGTTCTTCCGTGATTCTGTACATGCAGTCAGCGGCCGGTGTCAACGTCGGATCTTCACATCGCAACACACCAAACACGGCCCAAACCACTCGATTTCGGAGGACAGCTGATACAGCGTATTAAACCATGGAGCTTCCACGTTTAAATCTCCCACGAACACAACGGGCATGTCATTGGTAGCGGTACGACGTCTTGCTGTGCGTCCACGGACGCTTTCCTGAACCCCCAAGCTGTGCACGGATAAATCGCCAAACGGTGACGGGCTCCCATGCAGCACAGCAAGTTCCATTCTTGACCGGCCAACCTACGGCTGTTCTCCGGAATGCTCGGCCATCGGAAGCAAACTGGCCAGCGTTGAACATAAGATAAACGGTTTCAATACGGCGACCATCCTCTGCGCACGTTTTCGGCAGCCTATGGTCTTAAGTTGGTCACCTTTCGCTCGTTCTCCGTCAACAGTTTCCCCTCGGCGAAAGTTACGCAGTTGTTATCTGGCGCATCAACCACCTGTGATGAACGGCACTTGCTCCAGCAACGTCCAACTAAAAGATAGGCGGTAGGTTTCCCGCCGCCGAGTATTCGCTTGTTGCTGGAAAGCGGGTTTACAAAAGATGATCAGCTTGTGCACGGCCACCAGACAACCGCTTTGTTTCCGCGTGCAGGGGAACGCATGATGAATGGCTGTTGTCCAGTTCTAGAGTACTCGTCTTTCGTAGGCAGCCGTTGTTCAAATGTTGTTTTGGAAACGTACGTTATCCGGTCCGCTTATGAATCTCCACGCTCCTGCTCTTCGAAAGGTGAACGGCTGACGTTTGTCTGATGTCTAGCAGCGACCGTGCCCAATCACAGGAATTCCGAAGGTCATGCGTGGACACGTGCCCAGCCACCGAACAGAGTGCTATATATACATGTGCACTCATGGACATATGAAAGAGGACACAAAAATAGTAACCGAATACGCTAAATCAAAGATAATGAATAGTGAAGACAAAATAATGGCTTTGTAGTGTTATATTTGGAAAGGCATATTTTCAGTCTTTTGTTGTGACATGTGTTCGCGCTTCGTGAATAAAGCCTGCTTTCCACTTTGGAAACACGTGATGCTAAGGATAAGCTGAAATGCTGCTGCAACCGATCGACGAACGGCGACGTTTTGCAGTGCCCGGAGAAAGAAAGTTCGGTAAGTTTATTATTGCTGGCCATTTTCTTTCAGTAATAACGTTCGGTGCAGAAACATGTAACGGCTCGATTTCCCGCTTTCGCTTCCGTCTCACGGTGTGGTTCGTGGAAGCTAAATTCAATTAACTGATGCTGACCACGCTCGATATGTCTAGCGTTGCTGATGTACAGGTGGTAAGCGCAGCGAAGGGGGCTAGGAAGTCTGAAATAATTGCCGGCGCTCTTGATGACATCGTGAGGAATGGAAGTGTTTTGCACCGCATGCAGGTTTTTATCGCACGAGCTCTGTTTATATATGCGGCTGGGCGGTTTCACCGCATTATCGTGTGACTTCGATAGCCGGGCCACTTTGAACAAGGCTACGACTGCTTAACTTTTTGGAGCTAAAACTTCCCTTGAGAAAAAAAGTAAACACGGGAATAGTTTAAAAATATGACCTTTGCAATTTAATTCCAATTTTCATTTTGCCTGATACCGGGCTGAAAACCTTTCCTAATGCTTTCAGTGGTTCTCCTTCTTGGGAAACTATTTTCTTCAACCAATTTGTAGTTCAGGAGCACCTCGATTGAACGCGCGAAAATTCTTCTATCTCACCTTGAGTGGCGTGCGACTCACGGTGTTCTCTTTGGGAACCTTCGCATTATCACAGGCCGGGGAGTTTTTTTTTCTTTTCACCGCAACGTGGAGGGGCCTATTTGCCCTCTGGTGCTACAAAAAAGCAGGCATCGCTGCCTACTCGAAAAAGCGTGCTCAGTCTGGTAGGATGTTTTTACAGTAATGAACGTTTGTTGTCGAGTGATCTCGTGGAAGGGAACTATTTAGTCGGTTACTCCAACTCCTTGCGCACTCAAAACACAACAGAACCCCCAAAACTCTACGTACAGGTTCACGATTCGAAGAGGTTGCTACACAGCGCCGACGAACAGGAAATAAAAGACATAAGCCGCGAAGTTGACCAATAGCACAGCCATGGCCGTATTGACGTTGTTTAGGCCATGACAGGTGTGCATAATGAGCAAAATTAAAGAGAGTCGGCGGTTGCTTTTTCCCCATCTTTCACAATTATTTGCGCGCCCACCGCTTCACGTGAACGTGTAAAATTTGGCTCAGGTATTCCTGGCATGCAGTGTAATCTAAACGTCATGCAGGTTTACTTCCACTGCTCCAAGAGTGTTGTAGCGTCCCTTTAAAGCAAGATACATTGCACAATGGCAATGTAAAATATCTGTAGGTGCCTCGAACTGCTTTTCTCAGTTTGGTAACAGTGTGAGCTGTGCAGAGTTGTAACTTGTCCTTTTTTTCTTTTTGTTTTCTGCTGCAGGTGCTCCTGAGCCTGACAGCTGTGGTTTCTGTTGGAACTCTGTCCATGACCACAGTAGCGGTTGCATCAAATGGAAGCAGCATCACTGAAGGAGCAGCAATTGAGAAAATACATCTGCACCACAATTTATGATCAACAGTCTTTGTCAGTTGTAAATTTATTTGTTTCCTTAAAAGCAGGAATGATTGCGTTCCCAGGTTATAAAGTCTGCACTTGGCTGTAGAAACAGCTCGACTATACCCCTTCTAGGGCTGGATGAAAGCTGCAGCACCACAAGTAATATGCATCCTGCAGTGGAACAGCCGGGCGAGTATGTTGCATTGGTAAAGTTCAACCATAGCTGAGCGGATCTGGGTCAGCAGCTGGCCTCCAAGCAAGGATGAATAGCCGTCGTCTGTAAAGGTTGAACGGCCGTGGGTTGTTAAAGGTTGAACGGCCGCCGGCCAATAAATGAAGGGCAAGACGACGGCAAAGTCTGGCGGCCGAAGCGCGGTTGTAGGCCCCTTGGCGATGCTTTGGTCAAAGGTGAGCAGTTGTTCAGCTTACACCACGAAAATTTTAGCACACGGCCAAGGCCCACTTTTGAGTATGGGCTCTACACTCTGATGGAGCCAAGGCCGAGCAGAAATTACCCCGCTAGAGATGAACAGCTCATGCTTAGCCGTACATGGTTGTGCTGCTTGGGCTCATACTACAATCTGCCATACACAGGCCAAAATGTCGCTTGGAAACTGTCCAGGTTGCAGCAGAATTATGGGCGCACACCACACGGCAGCGTATTCCCAAACCATATCCCGTAGGGGCCCAGGCCGACCACACCCTCTAGGCAGGGGCGCAGCCAATGAGGTTAAAAACTTGCAATTTTTAACCTCCTTGGACGCAGCACAGTGACTTCACTACCTATATGTGCGCGACTTCCTTATATGAGCCCGACTAGTTAAGCTGCGCTCGGCGCGTTGCTCAAAGTGCGCGCGCAGATGGATGCTTTTGCACGTACATATGTAGTTATTGCTTACGTTCCGGAAAGCAAGCACTCCCAATAAAAGTGAAGGCCAAAATGTTTTTTTTTTTTTTGTCTTGGGTGGTCCTTTGGACTCCCTACCGAAGCGCAGAACGTTTGCTCTCATTCGGTCGAAAGCACACGCGTACGTCGGTCGCTCGTCTGCTTCGAACATCAGCGAGTGTGTTATTCGCCATACTCGTCTGTGCCTCGCACTGGCGCAGAACTGCCCAGCACAAGGTCCGTTCTCATAATTGTGTGCGCCACGCGCGTCCCCCGCGCATTCACGCGATGGTCGCGAAGCTTATAACTTCTGATTGATTGATTGCAGGGTTTTAATTAACGCGCCGACGCAACGCAGGCGATGAGGCGCGCCGTAGTGGAGGGCTCCGGATTAATTTTGACCACCTGGGGATCTTTAACGTGCGCCGAAATCTCGTACACACGGGCGTTTTTCCTTTTCGCCTCCATCAGAAAAGCGGCCGCCGCGGCCGGGAATCGAACCCGTGACCTCGTGCTCAGCAGCGCAACGCCTTAGCCACTGAGCCACCGCGGCGGGTAGCTTATAACTTCTGCTTCATGGATAAGCACGAGCAGCCGCTCGAGGTCGTCAGAGATGACCTCGCGTCAACGAATCATGAGTCTGTGTTCTGCGCGAACCTGCCTGACGAAGTAGCAGTCAATGCCTTCATGGGCACGTAGAGCGGGTGCACCAACACAACCTGGATTGTCCAAAAGGTCCAGAAACGGGCCGAAAGGTATGTTTTTCGATACGAAGCATTTGTAGTACGCGAGGCGGTGTTTTGCAACTTTTGTTGTACTATTTATATTTTTTTATTGTTGCTATTTCTCGTTTATATATTCGTATACTTTTTTTGCGTGTGTGGCTTACAGTTGAGGCGCGAGCTGTGACACAATGCGCGCGAATTAAAAGGCCAGACACTACAGAAATCTGTATATGTGGTAGCTAAAAATGCGTCGCAGGAAACAGACACAAACTGCTCATCTATACCCATCAGTGGATCTCGAAAAGTGAGAATTTTGTGCCGCTATTTGGACTCCCAGATCACTATTGTAAAAATAGTGCGCCAAGGAGATAACTTTTTTTTACTTATAGTTTTATCTCTGCTGCGACTACCGTGACTTCAAGCTCACGCGCAACTACTCATTAGTCGCAGCGAAAAGAATATACGTATCTGAGTGACTCGTGTAACACTTTATTAAATGAGAGGCCATGGGGCCCTTTGGGAGCAAGGATGAGGAGAAAAGGGGAAGGTCACAACTCGCACAATGAACACAGTTGCAGTCTTCGGGTCCTAATCGCAAAAGGAACACATTAAAGTCAGTCAGTGGCAGCAAAACGCACAGTTCACACTTAAATGTACAGTTCACACTGTAGACAACGTGGTTCACACTGAAAACAGTGCACGCTGCAGACAGTTCACATTGTAGACCGAACGGGGAAGTCGGCCAGGCTGCTACAACAATTTGTAGAGTCCGTTTTCAAGGGCGTACTCGGTAATTGCTTCTAGTGCGGTGGGATCGTCGTGGACCCGGCTGATATGTTCCTGTTCAGTCGCAGGGGCGGGACCTAGAGTTAAAAGCTGGTGGCGATTACGGTCGAATAATGGACAGAGCCAGATTAAGTGGTAACGATTTGGTGTGCCTTCCCGATTACAGGGGGGCATCAGCGCCATTCGGATCCTGCTGGAGCTGTGTATTTATAAATAAAGTATCTTATGCAGCAAAATCTGTGTGTGCATGAAGCACAAATTGTTAAAAATAACTAATCGACATTGGCAACAGTGTGAGTGGTAGCACGCATGATTACAGATATCAAACTGCGCCCTGATGGCTTCAGTGAACAGACTGTGGTCAATAGTCCTGTACAGAAGACATATATCAAACTCCTCGAGTACTTCAGTACCTGTACAATCCAAGTATTATTTCGCCGTTGGTTGGCATATATTTTCGATATTGTTTCCCTAAGTTGGTATGACCAGCAGTGCAAATTATGCAGCATTCATGACCGAGTTGTACGTTTGAGCTGGTGTCTTTCCTATTAACGTATCACCCTTGCAAGAACGATTCACACCTTCCATTGCTGTTAACAAAATGTCAATGTTTTCCGTAGTGGCACTGTTCCTGATAAAGAATTAATGCAATGTAGTTAATGTTAACAAAATTCAATGTAATAGTGCTTATGTAAGTGCCAAAATGTAGCAGCTCATGCAGCTGTAATATTTCGCAAGAGTAGGACAGTTTGTAAATGTAGTCATGGGTAATTGGCTGCCTTTCTTGTAATCCTTACCTGCAGCACCGAATCGTGTTTTGAGGTGTGTATATAGTGAAAGAGCACGCAACTCAATGATATGCCCTTCTGTGTGTTGTAGTATAAGTTTTCAATGAGGGTGTTTGCTTTCCAGAACGTGTATAATTGCCACATGCGCGTGAAAGGATCGGAGGTCAGCGTCAACTTGCAGGCGCGCAAGAAGAGCGCGGAGACATCAGGGGCTCAGGTACAAAAGGTTAACTTCTACCACATGTGCGACAGCTTCCCCAGCGCCGCATGCCAGCCCAGCCCACGGAGCGAGACCATCGGCCGCCCGCAAAGCAGCCGAAACGAGGGGAGGTGGAAAAAAGAAAAAATCCACCTCGCATGAAGTCGCGCACATATAGGTAGTGACATCACTGTGCTGCGTCCAAGGAGGTTAAAAATTGCAATTTTTTAACCTCATTGGCTGCGCCCCTGCATAGGGGGTGTGGTCGGCCTGGGCCCCTACGGGATATGGTTTGGGAATACGCCACCCGGCACGCTGGTCTTCAACTGAAAGGGATCCGCAGTTAGTCGGTGAAGGGGACATTTAGGCGGAAACGGCTGCGGCTGCGTGCTTTTCGCCGGCGGGTTTGGGTTGTTTTTAGGACCAGTAGCGCTTCTGTAGATTCTCCGCAATAATTTGATCAGCTGATTTTGTAGCTTGTGAAAGGTGCATCAGTAGTGTCAAGGGCAATTTAGTTGTGAAAGACGTGTCGACGGTTGCGAGGAGGAAGCCTGGAGCGGCGCTGAGTAAAACGGCTTTTCCGGAACGAAAACAGGGGGGGGGCTGTATTGGAGTGGACCTATACATCTTAGCCGTAAAACCCATTATCGATTAAAGCTGTGGCTGGGAACGTATGTACGTCTGCGCCCTGTGTGAGTATAAGTTATCTTGCGAAGGGTACTTTAGAGTATGTGATGAAGTTCGGGTTGGCCGAGACACGTGCGAGAAGTCATAAGGGTCGGAGACATGGCATGGATGAAGAATGCGGTTGTTGTATTGTCGGAACGTGAGACACGCGGTACGCGGAACGAAAGGAAAAAAAACAAATAATAAGACTGGGAGAAAGGAAAGAGGACAGCAGTCTTTGTGGGTCCTAGTCGCGCTAGTCCAGTAACCTTAGTCGGGTGCGGCGTCAGCGCCTAATGACCACCGAACGTGCTCACGTTGCAGCGCAGCGTCTGATGAGGTCCAGTGGCGCCAGGCACGGTAGAACCGGCAGCAGGAACAGGTAATGCGGGTGGATCCAACGGGTGGTCTGCCCGAAGAGGTTGCGGCCCCCTCCTGGTTGGCCCGACGACCAGGCGACCCGACGCAAGGCACGGATGCCCGGCGCAGCGACAGACACGGGTATCCGGCGCTGTGGCGATGGCCCCGTAGCCCCGGCAAGAGCTGTCGACGTCCCGGCGCGGTAGCACGGGCGCCGTTAATGGGTTTCTTCGCGATTACAAGCGCGACCCCGAGCTCGAGCCAATGTCGCCGTTCCGTGCCCCTCTCGCACTCGCTCTGCCTTCTCATCATCAGCGCGCATTGCATCGTGGCACATACCCGCGCACGGGGGATTGACTTGGCATCTCGTCACAGAGTACAATTGTATGTGTGAAATCTTGATAGATACATTTCACTGCACGAGCCGTTGAAGTAGATTATTCTAACGACACATTTTCAGCGTACTCCCAAGGAGAGCCAAAACTTAGGTTGCACAAAAGGAACGTTCGCCACTTCAACTCTCTCTAATTAAATCCCAATCCGTATTCCGATCGGTGGCATATATGAAACTTCCTGCAGCAAATCTGACAAAAAATTAAAGCACTAAGGCACAATGAAAAATACGAACTAAGGATATATCGATTGTCATGTCCCAAATGCTACCAAATAATTATGCGATGTATATCATAAAAATGCAAGAAAATACATTCGCAGCATTGTTCGCCGGGGGGCGAAATATATGTAGGCGTTTACAAAGCTTGACACCCGGTTGAAGAATTTATAAACTTCAGATTTGCGGAAAGTATTATTTCGCAATTTGCGGGCGATACTCGACTGACGTTAATAGCCACGTATACGCAATTTAGTCCGTCCACTGTACGAGCCATATGGACATTTTAGCATGTTTGGTTCCACAGCCGCTAGTTAGCGCTTATCGAGCAGGTAGCGCCTGGTTTTGAGGAATAGATACACAGTGCAGACGGCGGCAGCTATAAATCAGTTGACAAAACCCTCCGCGCTGCAACTTTTTCATCGCACGAGGAAACATGAAGCAGTAAAGAGTAATATACAATTTTCACAATTACGCTGAATTGTTCTGTTTCACTCCTACCCACATCTGTTATACACAAAGTACAATGCCTAACTACAGTATCAATGAATACGGAAGAATTATTTTATTTCTTTATTATAACAAGTTTACGACTTAAAATTTAAAAAAAAGCCGAAAAAAAAATATTTTTAACAAGCTCCTAAGTGTAAATATACCATTAGAAATTTTGTTTAATAAGAAAAGACGCAACACATTTCATTTATTTTAATACACCGTGTTTACTTGCCTAAGCATCGCAGCTTTTTCAAATAATTGGAATTTTTTTGGACGCATTTATTACGCGAGGTAAATTTTTTTGCGAAGAATTTTTGAGCCAAAAAAAGGCAAGCAAATTCGCAAAGTTGTTACGATAGCTCTCATGCTCATATTTAAAATAACACATAGAAACATATTAAAAAACTACACCGCCTTCCCGCGAGGGAACCCTGAGCTGATGCGTAGTATCTCGCATGTTCCAAAACGTTCACGAGATTGGGTATCCAAATAACGGAAAATGACGGAACTCCGGACGGCTCACCGTGACTCAACCGAAGCAGCAACTGAGGGAGCGGCGCGCGGACCGGGTTTATTATATAGTACAGATGGAGTGGAGAGGAGGAGATGAGAGAGAAGACGCGCCTGCGCGCTTATCGCGCAGCTGCGGTGATGAGTAGCGCCCGCGCTATCGCGCAGCTGGCGTGGAGAGAGGGAGAGCAGGAGAAGCGCGCGCGCTATCGCACAGCTGGTGGGGAGAGGGGGAGAGGTGCGGACGGACGGACGACGGTCGACGGACGACGGAGCCGAGAGCAAGAGATGCTTTGCATCTAAAATAACGGACACGGCTACCAGCCTCAGTGAAAAGTGACGCAAAAATGCAGTGTTTTCATAAATTACGGAACGCGCCGAAACGAGTTTGCTGCGATGTACAACAGTTCGACTGAGAAGTGGCTGCCACTGTCACAGTGCGGGACATCAAAGTAGATATGGCTGCCGATGCAGGAACAAGAGGGCGTTTTTTCTTCGTCTTGTGAGTACATTATGTGCATTTAGGGAGAGTTTCTTCCTCATCAATATTTGAACACAAGCTTGCTGATATCGCTAATATTGGAAAGCCTGCCACAATAAAGTAGCCATGTCCTCTTTGAAAGAGAAGGAAACAGAAGTATGCACGACCATTATCAGCTAGACTTGTTACAGATACGACATATTGCTGTTGCTAATTCAGGTAGCGTTCATTGCGGGGGAAATAGAAATAATCGAACTTTGACGACAAACTCCGGGTGTGCGATGATTAAGTTAGTGCGATTATTATGCGAGTAAATACGGACAAAAAAGCACGTGAATAAAATAAAACCTGAAGCCATCGGACAGCTTTATTTCGGTAAAACTCATAAACAGGAAACTAGGCCACGAATGTCAATCGAAACAGCCGTTAACCTTCATGTGGGAATTCTTGTGATGCAGTAATCTCTGAGTGGAGTAATGTGTGCAGTTATCTCTTAATGCGGATAGGGTCAGGTAACACACGCGTGTTAGGGACATATTTGTAGAAATTAAGAAGACGAAATTGTTGTGGGCAGGGCAGGTATTGCGAAGGCAAGATAACCATTGGTTATAAAGGGTAACAGAGTGGATCCCTAGAGAATGTAAGCGTAGCAAGGAGCGGCAGAAAGTTATATGGGCAGATGAGATCAACATGTTGGCGGGGATAAATTGGACACATTTATCACAGGACCGGGATAATTGGAGATCCATGGGAAAGCCTTTTGACCTGCAGTGGGCCTTGATAGGCTGATGTTGATAACTCTCTGAAATTCAGCCATAAAGGGTGGGTATGCCCCAGGACAGCCTACCTAGTTGGACAACAAGCATTCATTCCCATAGGAACCCTAAAAAAATATCACCTACGCCTGTAGAGCCTCGCCGGAGGTCACCGATGCGCCAGTGCACAAGCGGAGGCCACAGAAGAAAAGAATTTTAAAGGCCAGCCAATGCCGAATGACATCAGTCTGACCAAAATTGCCGCACATATGGCGCAATGCAGTAAACGGTAAAAAACATACGAGGTAAATACTGCCCTCCGGGAAGCCCTAGGGTTTTTAAACAATGGTGGGTGTAGAGACAATGAAGAGGCCGACACCCTTGCTGCCAAATCCAACGACATCTGCCTTCTTTATTGCATGGTCACGCGAAACCCCCGCGGCCCGCCCGCTTCGTAGTCATGTTCTGTACTTGTTAGAGCACGCGGTATTTCCCGCCACGACCGTTGCCCTGGTAAACTCAACAGTGAGAAAGCAACGTAGGACAAATTGCACTTTTGGTGAAGGAAAAGCGGGCAGGAAAATATAGCAGAGGGCATGTACCCCCTGGTACAGACGAAATTTATTTTAGCCAGCAGGTAATGGCAGCGGGAAAATTGACAGTAGTACAACATATGCACGATTCCTTTGGTGAGACGAGCCTAGTTATCAATATGTGAAGTAGCATCAGTTTCTACAACATCTAGGCATTATATGCTACTTGTATAAGCTTTTAATAATGACTTCGGTGGTGGGAGGTCACGTGGGCTACAGATTGGTTTTCAGAATAACGCACGATGCTTGTCGGTTTCCTGTCTTGCGTATTGCTTTTCTCGGTGTCCCTTAAATACGTTCGAACAGTGATAGTTAACAATGCATTCGGAACGACTTTTGACATGATAAAAGGCTTATTTATTAGATTGTGATGACCAATTTGCGGGAAGTTATATTTACATCAACGTTTTTACGTTTTGTTTACACATAGCCGGCGTAAGGCGTTATCATAAAGGAACTTATTCCGACATTCAAGAAAGTATATTTACGGCCGATAAATATGCGTGGTCCTGCATTCGATTGTCATATCTTATAACCTGTTCTGGTTAACGAGAGAGGGTTTAAAAGGTTATAAGTGAGGGCATTGTGCTCAGAGACCACTTTCCCACATAATACGAAATCGTAAGACCGCAGCAACAAAAAACAGCCCATTTCACGGTTTCCAAAACATCATAATTCTAAGCGACGCGGTTCCAAAATATTTCGTTCTCTTTTCTGCACCCTTGAAGACTTGGGACCAAAATATGTCCAGTGTTTTAGCTGAGTCTGCACTGCTCCAGAGAGATTACATTTATTACCTATAAATTCCAGAGGTGAAGGCTGCTGACAGAACTTGGGTTGGCGTACGAGGAATGGCCCTTTGTACAGTTCACTGCGAACAAGAGAACAAGGTGTAGGTTACTGTGGCTGCGCATGTTCTGCAAACTTTGTATATCAGAATTCTAAGAAAACTATAGCTGGCAAATGCGCACAGTGTTTTCTGGCACGAAGGGTTTTTTATTACCAGTCGCAGGTAAGTGCTCTGTACAAAGAAAACCGATGCAACAGTACAACTTTCTGTATTTCGCCATACGCTTTCTTTATTTCCTGCGCGGCAGAAGTGGCCATGAAGACAAAATGCAAGTTTGTTTCATTCGAAAGATTTCATGTTCTGTATTGCCCCCTGCGCTTGTCCGGATGCAAACGGTGCTTTATCCACTGCGAAATTACTCAATTTTGTCTACAATTTTCATTCTCGCGCCAAAACGTGTGTTTGAACGAAGTTTGAAATGACATCATAGGAACAGGTCTTTCAGCTAAACTTGGTGTGCAGCGGCGTGGCCTCCGCGATCGGCTGCCGGCGGCGCGCCGTTGCTCCGGCCGTTCCAATCGCCCGGAGAGAGCGTAATTCCGAAGAGGCCGTTTCGCCGTTTTCCGCCGCACCGCGGCGCGCGTAGCCCAAGGTCGCTTTCCGTGGCGCGGGCGGGCGCGCAGGAGGAAAACTCGGCCTTCGCAGCCTGTGTGAGACGTATAATAGAAAATTACAACCGCTCATCAATGCAGTAGATAGAAGTAGTTACAGGTGCCATTAATTACTAGCCGTTTAATTTTTGACGTGGACTGGGGCCGCTATGAAGCGCAAGTGAATTCATTGCACATCAGTAATTTTTATTTTTGTTGTCACGCATATTTAAAAAGATAAGGTTTTATTTCTGGAAAACTTGTATTTGTTATTTTAGTACGTGAAAGAGCGCGTGATACAAAGAAAGAGCGCAGTGCATTGATTTTTTTTTGTGAGTACCAACGATATCACTTTTTTTTGTTTGCATTCATTTGTTTGCATTCATTTGTTTGCATTCATTGTGTTTGAGTACAGCAAAAAGAGCAAACTTTAAACAGCCCAAAAAGACAGATCTTGTGTGTAATGCAAATGCAGCACTAATTGCGTTTCCACCCAGCCCTCATCAACTTAAATTTTGGTGCATTGCTAACAATCAGCCTTTATAGCCTTCAGATAAAGCAATGAAGATGGTGGCTTATTGTTTATCTTACATTAATAATACTCCAATGAGCCTCTACTCATCTACTTACGAGGCAGCGCTTTCAGTGCCGTAAACAGCCCGTCGATTTCCATCACAAAATCTTGAGGTGCAGTGCAACTGAAAAAAGAAGTGCAAAATATGTATTAGAGAAAAGGCTCCTGGCTGCAAAAGAACAGCAGCCAGGCAAGCAAGCATTAGGTCTTCAAAGGCATTTGATGCGGCATACCTGGCTAGGGCAACTTGAGATGTCTCTTCGAAACATGTGTGGCTGCTTGTGCTGTTGCTTCAGCTGGAACATCCAGTACAGGGGACGTCACGCTCATGGAAGCGCCACGTATGCTGCGAAACACGTAAAATAGACGCAACCACTTGTGAGCAGCAGTCCTCTATACTCTTAAAACAATGTCTATATGAGCATATGACATTGGGTGCTCACGTGGCCCAAACTTTACAATCTCCATCAGTAGGCAGGCTACAACTGTAGTAGCTACACACAACGCGTGCTCTCTGAGATGTGTGAGACCATGAAAAATTATAGGGGTCCTGTTATGAAGCAAAGGCAACCTGCCCAACCATGAGCACTTGTCCTAAAGCATAAAGCGCAGATCACGTGTACCTACCTCAAGACAGCCTGCCCGTTCTCGACGTTTGAAGACTGGGATGGGCAGAGGTTGCCAGTCCTCAAGATCCTCTCCAGGCTAAACGTCACGGCTTTTGCATCCAGGCAGTCATTGCCACCGGCCATTTGCCGTAGAGAACTGAAGAGGAGCTCCAAAGGGTCGCTTGAGAGGTTCCTCGTCAAAACATAAAAGAAACCGCTCTCGAGAAGGAACTTTACACACAAAACCGTAGATTTCTCGTCAGCAAAATAGCTTCGTAGGTCTCTGCACTTAGAAACTTCTTCCCACTACTTTTACAGGCATTGTTGAGAGATTCGAGGTAGTCTGGGAAATCCTTTTCCAGCCACTGCAGGCGTTGGTCAGTCGCGCAAAAGAAGTGCATCTGTTCAGGCTGTCTCATGTGCACATGCGCAGTTCGGTTGGCCACATTGTGGATGGCGAACCACTTTTGCATCATCTTCATGAACAATATTGTCGCCTCTGCATTCCTGAACTTCTCTGCCTGAGGTTGGCGACTCGGGTATTCCTTCAAAAAAGAAAGTGCCGAGATGACATCGTGTGAAAACAGCTGCACCGCTCTGCCGACGTGCATCTTCTCAAAGTTCGTTGGTACTACGTGCTTCTGCGTGAGGAAGCGAACTGGCTTGACAACCTCGTTCTTTTGTAGGTCATACAGCTGCTTGACAAACTGTCCCGTTATTGGTTGGCTTCCGTCTGTCATCTCACCCTCAAGCAGAAGGCTTCGCACATTTTTTATAATGTGGCATTGGTCGAAGGACACAAATAAGCTTCTTTCTGGGTCACATGGATGAGTGACAACAGGCTTGAGTGAGCCGTTCCACAGGTGACGCATCATCGTAACATTAATTTTGTGATTATCTGTGACAATCCGGATGACACATAGACCACAGTTTTCGACTTCAGAGATTACCTCTTTTGTAAGCTGTACAAAGCTTGCCACTTAGACGGTTCGTGAAGAAGAAGCCACAAGGTATCTTGTATGCTGTGGACAATCCTGTAGCAACAAAACATAGCACCTTGTTGGCAAGCATGATGTTGCTGATGTTCTCTGCTGCTGCACTATTTTCTTTTGCAGTTTGCTGCCCGAAAAAGCAATACATTTTGCGATCATAAATGTATTTGGAGCTTATGGCCATCTCATCTACAATAATTGAGCAAAGCCGGGCTTGCTCTTTCAGGTTGCCCACCTCTTGCTTTAAACGTTCCTTCATTAGAGGTGTGACACCACTTTCACCATTCGACTTTCCGACATACCGAAGAAGGGTGTTTTTCGAAGGCAGTTTAAGCAAGCCTCGGTTGCGTATGTAGCGGTACGCCTTAGGGGACAAGTAGTACAATAGTACACATTCCCGTACAAAGTCTGGGGACCACACGGGTCGTTGCCTTGTTGCATTGGTGATCTGCTCCACTAAGCAATCTTCTAGGCAGAACTGGGCCGTGCCAACCTTCTCCAAGCATTTTCTGATTGCCGAGTGGACGGTGTTGTTCTCATAACCACTGAGCTTCTTTTTTAGGCGGCTGTTTTCTCGCTGCATTCTCTTACAGTATCTGCTTTTCTAAACAACTGCACCCTCATTTTGTTGAGTGCCCTTACATCTGACTGCTTGCGTGGATGGAGTTCATCACAAGTTTGCGCTGAACATTCAACTGAGTTAGTAGGCCGCTGCAGTTCACCAACTGCATCTTGTGCACTTGTTTTCGCACCTGTAGCCAAGTGATCTGCCGTGGGTCTAAATATTGACACATGGTTTACAGAAGACTGTGGCAGATGGCCGCCATCATGGCCCGCACCTTGAAAACTTGCCTCTGTGTTTCCTTCAGGAACTGATGGCAACGAGCAATCAGAATTTTGACGAATGGTCTTTGGTGGTTGCACTGTCACAGGCTGAACCAATCATTTTGGCATGGCAACTTGATAACCTTGATGCCTTTTCTTTGTCTGAAGGGAAGCCCGGTACCTTTCGCTCCAATTTACGCCTTTTTGGTGGCTTTTGTGGGAGCATGTAGGTTGGGTATCCCGAAAATACGCTCGGAACAGCATCCCGTTTGAGGCGGCGAAGCTTTGGGGACCCCAAAGTGTAGTCTGAATCCGCAAAATGAAGGCTGCAGACGACACTGCTCGATGATTTGTCATTTGGGACAAAATCTTTTCTTGATATCGCCTTCAGCCACGCTTGTCGACGGTCAGCGTTCGCAGGAAATTCATGAAAACTTATTCCAAGCTTTTTTTTCCTGTCCGACTTGCAGAAAGGCACGCTGCAATACATTCTTCTGAAAAAATACAGAAGCAGGGTGGATAGCGGTGTGTAATCCACGCCAGAAAAACTTGTAATTTTCACTCACAGCAAATAATGAGGCAGCGATACTGCGGTAGCTACGTAAGACCACTAAGCACACCTGGACCATCTACGTCATAGTAAACCTAGACTCAAGAAAAAATTGTCGCTTCGTGCACGCGGTCGCTTCGTTCATGCGAAGACAAGCCTAGAGCTCTCGACTATTGCAATCACCTGCCTATAAAAAAACTCGAGCGCTTATCAGTACTACGCTGCTCTCTCTCTCTCTCTGTCTGTCTCTCTCACATACACGCGCACGCACGCGCACACACACATTCACACGCGCGCGCACGTGCGAACCTACACGCACACACATTAACACGCGCCGCCAACCCATCCACATACGCACGCACGCACACGCGCGCACGTTCACACACACACATGAACACGCGCCGCGAACCCACCCACATACGCACGCACACACACGCACGTGCGAACCTACCCACACGCCTTAAAGGGGCCCTGAAAGGCATTTTGAGCACACTAAATGAACTAGCGCAATCGCTAGATTGGGTCGCCAACGTCACCTGTGCCAAGTATTACTCTTTTAACGCAGCGGAAAGCTCACACTTTTGTTGCAAAGTTTGCGCTCGCTTTTTTCTCACCCTTTCCTTCGTGTTTTTGGAACGCCGCCATCTTCACATGTCTACATCATCGATTCCCAGATGTTCGTCATGAGCTAGACATCCTGCTATTGGGCGGCTTTTTCACGCACTTCCGGCAAAGAGATGAGTCGTCTGCTCAGCGTAGGCTCGCCGGCTGATCTGCCAGCGGAGTGCCGGAGTGCTTTGACATTTTACGACACACGAAACAAGTGTAAACAAACGCTAACCGTTTGTATTGAATGCAACCGGCATAACACGACGTGGATTTTATCTTACGTGAGTACGTACCATAAAGAAAGTCCCGTGGCACTTCTTTGGTGCAATCGCAGAGAACGCCCTGAGCCGAATGCCCGGGTTTGACGCGTACATTTTATTCAACTTCAAAACAATCCAGAGATGCGTTTCGAACGAACGCAACGTCACAACATGCGTTGCAAGTCTGACCGCGATTGACAGACGATGAGTTGCCTCCTCCTCCTCCCGTCGTAAATACGGCACTCACCTCACACCCGGTTTGCGGGGACGAGCAGCAAGTCACAACTCTGGCGCGCAAGCGAGAAGGCTTTTAGCCAGGCACACTGCACATACCCAATGCGAGGTTGAGTGGTACGTCGTTCGAGAAAGATAATCCAGACCATGGGAAGCACTATCCACCCGCAGAAGTACAATGTCGCATTTCATCGCGAAACGAACGCGTCCACAACACACAGGAGGCGATGCACACACACACACAGCTTCGGTCGCTGCATTGGCTTAGCTGCAAGCTTCGTTCGGACAATCAGCGATGCTACGACCGATACAGAGCTGCGTGAGGACGACGTGCTAACCACTTCACGTATTTAAAAACACAGGGGCAAAGAACTAGGTTCATCGGAAGCAAAAAATCTTTCCTCCATTATAGTGCCTGAAATATACTGGCTAGTGTGCCGAGGGCGGGCTCCAGGCGGGCACCGGGAGCGATGTACGCGGCCGTCTGCCGCTTGGGGCGCTGCCGTGCGGGAGTGTGCGCGTTCATCCGGCCCGAGCAGATCGCGCGGTTACCTCCGAGCTGCGTAGCAGACGGCAGCGGCAGAACTTTCCATTCCCGCTTGCGACGAAAGCGAGCGAAAGCGACGGAATTCTGTCGCGCAACCAAAATTGTCCCGACCATTCGACAAAAAACGATCGTCGCGCGACAAAGCGACGGAATTCCTGCCGCTCTCACTCGCTTTCGTCGCAAGTGCGAACGGGCCTTTATGCGCAATCTCCGCCCCACATAAAACAAGCTCTTGCTTGTCGCCTGAGCATACGGTTGATATCTGACTACGTTACACTGTGCTTGCCAGTGTATTTAAACGATGTCACTAGGTTTGAAACGTACGCGCTCGGCGTGCAGCTTTGTAAACGCAAGCGGTTTCACATACGCACGCTATTTTGCTGCTAATAGAGTTTTAGTACAGCGTTTGTGGCCTTTGCATATGCTAAAGGCTAAATTTTTGCGTCCCGCTACGTGACACCGCGATGGGAGTTTTAGTAGAGCGTCTCATCAGTTTTGCGTAGCGACACACTAATGCATACGGCGCCATCTGTCAAATGTTTTCCGAAATGTCTCGCCGGCTGATCTGCTATTGGAGTGCCGGAGTGTTTGGACATTTTACGACTATCCAAACAAGTGCAAACAAACGCTTTCCCGTCAGTGTTGAATGCAACACATGGGTGCAGCTTGTCAGAACACGGGTTCTCGCTGATCGAGTGCAGCGTTGGTTTGCTCTTCGCCTTCACGTTCATCGCCGCTGATAAAGCGATCCGATCCGGCGCGTTTTGTGCACGGGTTCTGTGTCGGTTGAAAATGTCTTTTTTCACATGCCGCCGGTAGTAGGAATTACAACCACCGCAAAATAACACCCGGCACCAGCGGGGCCACATCTGAGACCGCGCTTTTTGGATAAACAGTGCGCGGTGCACCAAAGGGAACGAGCGCACGATTCTCCCCACGCGGCTGCGAGTTCGCCGCCGATACCAACTGCAGCCCTGCAGCTACGTATACACCGCGAAAGGGCAAGGCCAGGCCGCACACATGCGGCCAGGTCATTCGTTCGCTTTTCCAGCCTGTGTCCATGGTGTCTACAGAGATGAAAAAGCCGAAAGAGCTGGCCCGTAGCAGACGGCAGTCTGTGGGAGCGCAATAGCGGAAGTACGTCACCGCTGAGGAGCGGAGCATCATGGGAGGGGAGGCCAACAGCGAAGAAACAGTTGAAAGGAGGAGGAAATACGGCGCGACGATAATTCGCGGTTTTTGATTTACGATTTCTCAGCTAATACTCATCGCTTTAACAAAATTCTTGCAGGAGGAGATTGCTAATACATCGCTTTATTTGGTTACATGTACATCCATGCATCGGCGGAAGGCATTTCAGGACCCCTTTAACACGCGCCGCGAACCCACCCACATACGCACGCACACGCGCGCGCACGTGCGAACCTACACACACACACACATTGACACGCGCCGCGAACACACCCAGGAACGCAGGCACACACACACGCATGCACACGCGCACGCGCGCACGTGCGAACCTACACACACACACACATTGACACGCGCCGCGAGCACACCGAGAAACGCAGGCACACACACACGCATGCACACACGCGCGCGCGCGCACGTGCGGACCTACACACACACACACATAAACACGTGCCGCGAACCCACCCACATACGCATGCACACACCCGCACGCCACACACGCGCACGAACCCCCACGCACACACACACGTAACATGCACGCGTGCGCACGCGACCGCACACGCAAACACACGCGCCGTGAAACAACACGCGCGCACTGTGGCCAAGTACTTTCGAAACAGCCTGCAAGGTATAAAAAGGTAAAGCGCCGTGAAAGCCCGCGAAAAGGCCGTAAAAGTGACAAAAGAATTCAGCACACTGGCATTCAATCTGCACGAAATGCGAAAAGAGTTTGGGCTGCCTCATTCGACTTACACGTAACCAAACCGGCTGCATGCAAAACGAACATGTGCCTTTTAAACAACGTACGTACCTTAACTTTGTACTGCTTGCAGGAACGAGTGAAAACACATCGAGCGCATACTCAAGGTTTGTGTGCAGTGAAAACTCGACAACGAAGACTGACGAACACCTGAAATCGCAGGCAGTGTCGGTCAGATGAGCCTCGCTTCAACCTTAGGCTAACGGTGCCGCCTCGCGGCGTGTGTCGGAGTTAGCCAAATTACAAGTTTTTGCTGGGGAACGCGCCGAATGGGACGGCCGGAGCAACGGCGCGCCGCCGGCAGCCGATCGCGGAGGCCACGGCAGCGGAGACTTGTTTACCCTTACTCAATCTAGATGGCGCCACCACACCGCGACAAGCCATTTTCCGCCTATGGTGTGCTTGACCGTATTTAAACCAGGC
>JABSTR010003013.1:0-34731 GCA_013339765.2 Haemaphysalis longicornis | reverse complement strand
GGCGGCAGGTCAAACTGTGTGTGAACATGCTTGCCAAGTGGGCTTATGAGAATGGATTTAAAGGCGTGCTGCCACCAATGTTCGGCCCTAATATTATTGCACAGTTCGCTTCCTTTACGCTACAGAATACCCTGGCTGAAATATGAGCGGCCTGCGACGCGAAGAATATACTTTAATTGGATATCATTTGTCGCGTGTATGGAACAGAACGGGGAGCGGCACTCAGCAAATGGACATCAGCGTGACATCATTCCGTGGTAGGTAAAAAAGTGACGCGGACGGCGCTCGTTAAAAACTAATGACGTTATTTCACGCGCGGCGCCCCGTCACCGGTGAGCTTGCGCCGGCGCATTCACAAATCGTGCACGTGGCCAGAGCTCCAGGCATAACCGCTGCCCAGAAAGGCACTGTTGGCAAAAATAAAGTTCACACACGGGAAAGAAAGTGGTAACATAGCTAGGAATCGCAATACACGTCGCACACAGGATTTTTATTCAAAACGGTCATCGAATTTCCGCCGCAATGGTAGGCCTAGTACCTGCGGGCCGCTCAGTCGTTCAGCTGCGGCGGCGTCGCGGTCAAAACAACGCCCCAACCCGCCTCCGCAGTGAATTGACTTGCGCACTCAGCGGTAGGTCATGATAGGATTCTGTCTTATGCGCCTTTCGGGCTGGAAGCGCGGGAAATCGAAACAAACGATTTTCAGGCAATCCGATGTAATTAATTATCGCGCACTGAAAAATTGAAGTGCTGTTTTGGGTTCGCCAGATCATTAGGCCTCGATAAAAGCAATAAAAGTTGAACATCATATTTTCATGTCAGTACTTCACCAGGGTGAACCCCAAAAAGAGTACGTTTGTTTTTTTCTCGAGGTAGCTTGGTAGCGAGGCCTGACCCTGATATTATTCGGAATGGTGCGGCCATTCCGGTAAAAAAGAAACATACGATCCTTTGTCTTCTGTTTGGCGACAAGATTAAGTTTATTCAGCACATTAAACAATAACAGAATAAATGCATCAGGCAATGAACATACTAAAAGTCTTGTTCCACCAGTCCTAAGGAGCAAATGAAACGTGCCTTCTGCGTCTTTTCAGCAGCTTTGTCAGGTCGCGCCTGGACTACGGGAGCGTCGTATATGGATCCGCCACTAAAACAGCCCTTAAAAATGTTGGATCCCTTCTTCCACCTAGGGCTCCGGCTTGCGCGCGGAGCCTTTCGGACCAGCCCCATCCAAAGCCTATATGTGTAGTGTGACCAACGGTGCTTACAGCAGCAGCGGACGTATACAGCAGTAACGTATCCTCTCAAGATAGCATTGTTGACTAATTATCCGTGCAATTCTATCATCACTGACACGTAAACTAGCAATCCATTTTCTAACCGTCCATCTATCACCATGCCATTCCCCTTCCGAACGGGAATGCAGGCACACGAACTTGGGGTCTCATTTATTGACTTATACAAGACTACTAACATTGACCTCGGCGCTCCTCTAAACCTGCGTCCAGTGCCTTGTGATGTACCTTTTAGACAAATCAGGAAAAGAAAATCACGAAGAGTACTTATTTTGCAACATTTTTTACACTTACAACACACCTAGCCTTACACAACTATTTACACAGACGCTTCGAAGTCCCCTTCTGCTGTCTCATGCGCTCCACATGGCCCAACTTCACTAGTACAAAGACACTGAACGCAAACTCAACATTTTTACAGCACAAAGATATAGAATTTTAATTACGGTAGACTACATAACAGACACAATTATACCACAGTCTGTTGTCTTTGCAGATTCTGTCAGTGTCGTGATGAGATCACATTGGGCAAAACCAAGTAAAAACCCTGAAATAAACCAGCTCATTAGGAAGTTAATGTCGGCTTATGCTTCAGATATGAGGATAGTAGCCTGCTGGGTGCCGGGGCACAGTAGCATACGGGGAAACGAAATCGCCGACCGGCATGCTGCGGCAGCTGGTCTTCGCACTCGTGTGGATGAACCTCTGGTTCCATATCTGGACATGAAACCAGCTATACGACGGAGACTTCACCCATTTTTGGTTTTTTTAGCCAATGCAATACCCATGCTCATTTCACACACATTTTAAACTCAAACCTGGCATAGAAGGACCACATAACAGAGTCTTGGCACTGTTTGGTCGCAGATACCCTTGCGCTAATAAACACAAGCATAATAATAAAACGGTCCTCCTTACAGTAGCGAATGTGGTTCCATCAAATGAAATGTTACGAAATTTTAAAAACTGGATACATGAACGCATATTTCCAGGCAGTGCGTGTTGAAAAGTATGCTGTTCAACTAAGTCTTCTTAGTCATAACGCGCTATAAAGGTAGAATACTGCTTATGTTTGCGAAGCAATTTGGTAGCAGTCATGCGGGGTGTAATGTGCACTTGAGAGACTTGTTTGATTTAGTAAAAATTTTTTTTTATGTGAGGAATAAATGCACCGAAGCTACAGCTTGGCCGTTAGGCGAGTCATGGTGTAATGCCCTGTTATAATAAGGCCAGCTAAGGGTCTCTGACCTGAACTAAAACCTTTACAAACGGGTGTTGTCATTTTCCGCTTTATTTGAAAGCAGCCGCGGTAGAATCGGCGTTGTCGCCATAGGTAGACCATTACAATGGCCTGAAAGGCGTTGTGAGGACACGAAATGAACTAGCGCAGTCGTTAGGTGTAATGGACAACGTCTCTTGTATCAAGTATAACAATTTTTTACGAGGAACGGTAAGCTTATCCTTTCGTTGCAGAGTTGTGTTGCCGCGATCCTACCCTTTCCTGCAATTCTTTGGGCTCCGCCATCTTCTGTGTACGTCATCAAGCCTCTCAGGCGCGTCATGAAGCAGAAATCTCGCACGTAGACGGCCTTTTCTGTTCTTCCGGCCAAGAGAACAGACGACGCGGCTGCGTCGTCTGATCGGCGTCGACGGGTCGAGGCGGCGCCTTTGTTTATTTAGCGCTTCCTTCAGCACGCTCAACGCTATCGTGTACGTCGACATTTATCTTTTTAGTAATATTTATTTATTTATTTATTTATTTATTTATTTATTTATTTATTTATTTATTTTCAATACTGCTGGCAGTCTCGGGCGAGACCATAGCAGGTGGGCATTCATACAATTTCAGCAGGAACAACAGCGATGGGCCTAACATTGGCCAACAAGCAAAAACAACAATAAACTGTACAATAAAAGGGTACCACACACTTTCACTTCACGTGCAGAACCGTTGAGTTGTTCAGCATCGTCAACGTTGAGGTTTCCCTCAGGGAGCCCTTGCGGGGTGTTACATAAGGGGAAGGTCAAAACAACGGTATAGACACAACAATGGTGTAGACACAAGAATACAGACAACAATACAGACGTACAGACATGTAAACAATGTAAAGACATAGACATACAAAGTCTTTGCGTAGTGTAGACCACCAGCAGTTTAGTTTCCGGAAAAGCATCAAATTCCCTCCACCCCGACATCCAGTTCACGCTTCAAAGCGAACGCGACGGCTACCTTCCCCCTCTCCCTCTTCTTTGATGTCCAAGTGACGAGTAGAAGCAGGAGCTCTCCGCTCACAGGAAGACGACGCACACCGGTCGCCACCCTCAGTTTAGTTCGGCTCCCCCCCTCGACCGAAAGGCCTCAGCTGTGTCCTCCCTATTCCCAGAGCGGCGACTGTTTGTTTCCCGGAATATGCACGCAAAGAGAGCAGAATCGAATAATTGCGGACCCACCAAAAGAAAGAAGGAAAAAGGAGAACCACTCTAAAGGTTTATCTTTTCCGTGTCCGCCGCCGTAAGCAAAAGAGGGCGGCTAACTGCGAGAGGGCATCGACCGTCGGAGCCCTGGAACGCCGAAGCCGGTGCCCGGCGTGCCATGAGCAAGCGAGGCGCCAGACGGCTTATTCAGAAAAGAGGGGTGCAAATCGTCCATAACCACCAACGACGACGGGCTACCCGATCCCCCCCCCAAAGACCGCGCGACAAGGGAGAGAGCGCCCGGAACGCAGAAACGAAGTCGGCGGACAGAAGAAAGGACGCAGCGCCAGTCGCCGAACAATGCGGGACGGGATACCAGAAAGTTGACCTTGCCGGAACGGCCGTCCTCGAAAGGGGAACGAACTGGGGGAAGCAGCCCCTCCCTTTGTTGCCCCACCGGGCCTGAATCATTCGGCTTAGCCCTGCCGACAGGCGCCCGTCCGTGTAGGAACAAGGGCTACGTTCCTCAGCGAAGATCCCCGAGAGAGGTCAACCGCGCTGAAAGAATGCAAGACGGCGCTAGAGTGGGGGCGCCGACATCCACGAAGCCTCGAGGCCGTGCCGGCCTCGAAACGTCGGGTTTCTATTCCCTGCGCTATTGGTTGGGCTGGGGTGCAACCATATCCAAAGGACATGTAGAGAAAACCGCAAAGTGAGTTCATTGCGTGGACTACAGAAGTGCTTGACAAAAAGAAAACAAAACCAAAACAAAAGTGGCATTGACAGGAATGTCACTTGAAAGGAAGGCACTTTGTACTTAAAGCAGGTGGCTATGGAAATGAGTACAGATATAAAGTGGTCTAAACATGTTTAAAGTTCGCCATTGTGATCGGTTGAGTCGTTATCCAGTAATTTGCAGAAAGTTGAAAAGCATACTGTATTTGATATAGTTGGGTCCAGTTCGTTCCATTCTTTCACTGCAAGCGGAAAAAGCGAGTATTGAAATGTATCATTATGGAAAGAGTACTCTTTTAGTGTGTACGAGTGTTTGCGGCGTGAGAGGCGTGAATTCGAGAGTGATATATATTTGGAAGCATCTATTTTCAGCCGATGGTGTAGTACCTGGTGTAGGAATTTCAAGCGCGCTACTTTTGCTCTGTCCGATAGTGTTGAAAGACCCGCAAGAAGTAGCAAGTTTGTGGGCGAGTCGTTACGGGTGTACCTGTTGTAGATGAACCTGATGGCTTTTCTTTGTACCCTTTCTATTTTATTTCTGTTGGAAATTGTGTGCGGAAACCAAACAACGTTGGCATACTCGAGAATTGGGCGTACGAACGTTGTGTAGGCCAGCAGCTTGGTACGCCATGGTGCGAGTCGCAAGCGGCGTCTAAGAAAAAATAACTTGCGCAGAGCAGTTGAAGTGATGATGTCGATGTGTGAATCCCACTGAAGGGTTGATGTTAGAGTGACACCTAAATATTTGTGCTGGTTGACTTTGGTAAGGACGGTTCCTTCAAGAACGTAGGAGAAGTTAGAGGGATTCTTTTTTGCTGTAATGGTCATACACACTGATTTTTTTGTTGATGGACATTTGCCACGTGTTACACCATTCGGCAATTTTTGGAGTGAACTATTCAGAATGCAGTGGTCTTTCGGGCCCTTAATTTCTTTGAATGATGCAGTCATCTGCAAAAGTTTAATGTGACAGTGTACGTTGCAGGTGATGTCGTTAATGAAAATTGAGGAATAACAGAGGTCCTAACACACATCCCTGGGGAACGCCTGAGGTGACGGTAACTGTATCTGATGGTGCTTGGTCGCAAAGAGTGTATTGCAATCACTGGGACTGAAAGCTTGTGATCCATGCTGTAATAGGTCCTTCCCCGATAATGGCCCCCAGTTTTGAGATTAAATTGGCTAGGGATACACAGCCGAATGCTTTTGTCAAGTCTAAAAGAATTATGTCTGTTTGACCGCCGTTGTTGATTGTTAGCGCGAGATCATGTACTACCTCGGCTAACTGGGTGATGGTTGATAGGCTCCTTCGGAAGCCGTGCTGGTGAGGCGTAAGAATGTTATTGTTTTCTAGAAAGGTGGTTAAGTGTTTCAGTATGATGTGTTCCATGATTTTGCAACATGTGCTAATGAGGGAAATTGGTCGGTAATTACACGGTGTGTCATCGCCGGATTTGTGAATTGGTACAACTTTGGCTATTTTCCAGTCATCTGGTAACTGCGCAGTCTCAAGAGATTTTCTGAACACAATTCCAAGGTAATGGCTACACAACTCCGCGTATCGTTTCAGAAATTCGTTCGGGATATTGTCGGGGCCATTTGCTTTTTTGTGGTCAAGGTTGAGTAGAAGATTAAAGATACCGGCGTCCGCTATGTTTAGGGGATCGATAGGTGGATCCGCGGTAGAACTTAGTGTCGGGAGCGCGCCGTTATCGGATATAAACACGGAGTGAAAGTAGTCGTTGAACTGGTTAGCCTTTGCTGTTTTTTCTTCCGACGATACCACTGGAGCTGTGGTTGGGGGTGTGCGGAAATAGTTCCAAAACCTCTGCGGGTTGTTTGTAATGAATTGTGGCAGTGTTTCGTTAAAGTAGTGTTGTTTTGCGTTAGTCACTTGCGTTTTGAAGTCTTTTGTGGCACTTTTTAGTCTACTATTTACCAAAGGGCTGCCACCCTTTGTTTTGAGGGTACGCCGTAGTCTTTTTACTTTACGCTTAGCGTGAATTACATCGCGGGTAATCCACGGGTTGTGTTTTCGTGTTTTTAGAGTTTTCAGGGGAATGTAATTTTCTATGCTGTTTACAATGATGGATTTAAACCGAAGCCAAAGATCGTTTACATTAATTAATGGATCGGAAGCCATTTGAGAGAAGCTTTGGAATTCGTGGGCCAGGTAGGTTGTCACGCTGGCGTCGTCCGCCCTATTGAAATTGACGACTTCTCGTTGAGTATGTATTTTTTGAACAGCAGTGCCAAGTGGTAAGGTACATTTGGGTATATCATGGTCGGAGAAGCCATCGATTACGACTGTTTGGCTTTCCTGCAGAGGAAACAGATCACTTAAAAGTATTAGGTCGAGAATGTTGTGCGCGGTACCCTGAGTGCGTGTGGGATGAGTACCACTTGATGAAGATTAAGTTTAACATTAGGTTGAGAATGTCAGTGCGCTTGAACCAGGGGTTGTGTAACGCATGGACAACCAATCAAAATCCGGGAGGTTGAAGTCGCCGAGCAGAATAAGTCGTGAGTTCTGGACGTAGTTTTGCATAAAGCTCTGCAGTGCTATTATGGGTTCGGGTCCAGACTGAGGGCTTCGGTAAAAGCAGCCGGTGAATATGGGGAAGTCGTTGCAAATAATTCGGGTGAAGACGGCCTCGGTGTCTGCGATGGCAGGAAGAGGAGTGAATGGTATTGTGTTTTTAATCAGCAGGGCTACGCCCCCGCCCCGGCTGGGTCTGTCTTTGCGGATAACAGAATAATTGGGCGGCGCAATTTCGTGGTTGAAAATATCGGGGTGAGCCATGTTTCGGTGATGCCGACGATGTCGGGAGCATGCTCAAGAAGCAGGCTTTCAAAATCTTCTGATTTGTTGAGTATGCTTCTGGCGTTAGTATTGTTAGTGCGTTTTTTTTGTTCGGCTGCGGGTTTGTGGACGGCCTCTTTCTGACATCGACTTTTTTTGCAAGGACACTCTTTCGTTCTTATCTTCGTCCCAAATGAACGCGCAGTCATTGATGAACAGCTTATCGAAGGAGAGAGAGACCTTGTCCTGGTTTTCTCGGTTTGGTTTAGCACTGTCCCATAACTTCTTCCTAACATCTCGGATTCTTTGGCTAAAGTCTTCCCGATTGAAATGTTTGTTCCTTTAAGTTTTTTGCAGCTTCTCAGTATGGGCATTTTCTTACTTGAATCCAAAAGTTTGAGGATTACCGGTCGTGTTTTCTCTGTCCCCGGTTGTCCTATACGGTGGATGCGCTCGATGGTGACCGGTTCTAGTTCGAGTTTACCTTTAATTATGTTGTCGTTAACGGCTGACTCGAGATCTTTGCTGGTATCTCCCTCTCTTTCTGTTAAGCCGTACACAATGAGGTTCGACCTTCGGCTACGATTCTCAAGGTCATGCACGCGTTTTTCCAGTCTCTTTATGACCTCGTTTGTCGCCGCGATTTCATGCACGCATCGCTCGAGCTTTTGCTCGAGATTGGCAATCGCGTCCAGTTTTCTGTCGATGTCTGCTAGTCTTGTTTCTTTTATGTCGTTAATATCTTGTGCTATGGCTTTAAGTTGATCAAGGATTTGTTTCATTTCAGGGCCTGGGTTGGTCTCGACGTCCCCGCATAATAAGAGCACCTTTCTGATTAACATGCAAAAACCCGCACACGAGGAAAGCCGTCGGCACGGCAGCACCAACAGAAATGGGTCACTACATCGGTTGCACAGGACGTAACGCCGTCTTACCTGTGCAATGAGAGTGAACTGGTAAGCGACCGTCGTCGCTGCGGTGCGACCGTGCCCAGTGGTCTCGAGGAGTGGCGGAAGGTCTTTTGTACTCTCGTAGGAGAGCGGCGCTGTCGACGTCGAGTGACACGGCCAGGCTTCCCAAGGGGCTCCCCTGAACCAGTCCGGGGCGTCGAAGGTGGCAGTCTCGAGCCGATGCAGCGGTTGTGTCAGCGCAGGGCCAACGATTTCGGTTAAGGCGCATTGGACAGGCCGACACGGCGATGGCACGCTAACGGCGACACCGACTTCCGAGTTGGCAACCGCCTTTTCACACGACGACGACGTCGACACGAACACGTCGGCCGATCGAAAGTCCGCGTTGTGTGACTGCTTCGCCGACCGAAGACACCGATGGTGACTGATCGGCCGAACGTTCGTCGGGAAATGATCAAGAAGCGAAAACTACACGCCGACAACAATTGTGCCGTAATAAATTCGGCACCGTAATGTTAGTTCCTAATGTGTAATAAACGTATGCTGGTCGATGAAGTTCATACAGCTCAACACGTGCGATCCGTATTACGGCTTACGACGCTCCGTCCGTTCGCTTTGACGACAATTCGTTTCCCGAAGTTGCAAACTGCATATTAATGTGCGGCCAGCAACGCTTGTCGAAAACATCACCTCAGTAAACAGCAGAAGAGGAGTTACGGAAGGTTTATTATGTAATAGGGAATCAATATCGACCAAAGTCGTAATCATATAGCTTAATACAAAAGCACGGCGAGCCCAATTCCTGCAGGGTTAAATCGCACTTGCAGCCGTGGCTGTGCTGTTGCCGGAGGTCAGCTATCGTGGTGGCTTTAGGGAACGTTACAGCGCAACTGTTATTCCAGAAATGTTCAGGTAAACAATCAATAATCGTTGAAATCATGTACAAAACACTAATGTGACACAAAGCGATTGTCTTTATGTAGCATATAGGTTATTTCAGCGCCCTTTCGGGGCACTTTGTGCCGCAGTGGACTAATTCCTCGGGCTCTCTCATTCAAACTCGGTATTTCAATTCCCGGCAGGGAGATTCTTTTTCTCTTTTTTTTCAGCCTTTTAAGTGGCATGGCTTGGGAATAGTATTAGTGAATCCATAATCAAAACTTTTAGGTTGAACTGTGGAACTAACATATCAAACTCGAATGCATCGTTTAAGTCATACGTACGATTTAAGTTTTAAACTCGTGCTTTGCATGTAGAAAAAGGCACTTGTACTTTCAGAGAAGAAAATACTGATGTGTATATTTTGTTAAAATGGTTTGTCTTTACAATGAGTCAAGGTAGTTTTCTCCCATCCAATTAACAAAACGCAAGTTAGGCTTGGGGGGGGGGGGGGGAGAGAAAAGGGAATATAGGGCCGCGGACGGAAACCAAAACATGCATGTGACGCAACTGGCAGCCCCGAGCACGTTAAAACGAAGGAACAGCATTTTTAATTCTAAAAGGTCCTGAAGGCCATCACAATGTAAAAGAGAGGGTTGAATAATTGTTTTGTGAAATGATTTCGGGAGTCGAAGAAAGAGGAAGGCGCGCACGGCCCCACAACTCACACTACTATTCCTAGATTGCTCGTAGTATCCGTTATGGTTGGTGTACTTGTCAAACAGTTGATAAACACAGAATTACGAGGGAGTTTCCTGGAAAGTAAGGGGGAGGTAATGGGATATGGAATGCACCACGCCCTCTAAAAATAGTGCCTCTACCCTACCGTGCAACCCATCCGCTGTTTTCTTTGCGGTTATAACTGCTTAAAACCTATCGGAATAACGAAATGAAATATCACAACGGCCTGCGTACGCACGTGCATGGTGTTACCACCACATACCCAAGATCGACATTGGCGCAAACGAGCACCCAATTAAACAATAAATAACCCGTCGTCGGTTCGGAAAGCATTTACGTGCTCACTCTAGCAAATTTTGAGGCGATTCTTTAGACATCCGCTTAGATATTTCAGACTCCCGTATGTTCCCTGCATTCATTCCATCAACTTTTCCATCCGTGAGCGCAGTGCAGGATTCGTAAGCGAACTGATTAAAAATGGCCCAAACGGAACGAAGAAAGTCCTACGGCCCCGTCCCAAAGCGAAGCTGCGCCGCAGAATATTGCAGCAGCAGACGACGCCGCAACCGGATGATCTTGCAGACGTCAACGAGAAGCGAGGTATCATGGGCAGTCACGGTCGCGTGGTTCGAGGAGGTGGACAAAACGAGGATAAATCGCAGCGCGGGTGAAACTATGGTGTTTTGATTTGCAATAACGCCACTAACACTCAATGCTTTAACAAAATTGTTGAAAGAGGTGATCCTTAGGAAATTGGTTTACCTGAAAATGACAACGCTCACGTCACGGACGGCAAAAGCACTTTCAGGGCCCCTTTAACCACGAAGCCACAGAAGCAGTTCTTGACTGGAAATGCGGATAATTATGCAGTTACTCGAATTTTGAACGTCTGGACAAGCAATTGGAAAGCAGATTACGGGTATGCTTACAACGTTCAAAAAAGAAGGCGAAAGCCAACTTGCACCTCCTTTCGATCTGCTGTTCGACTTTCGCTTGAACATTGCAGCCGCGCTCACGAGTAACTGACCATCCCCCTTAACCGTCGCTTCTGAATATTTTTCCTGCCCCTCCAATCGCATGGAGCCCCTGTCCACCACCGCCGGCACCTTAGCATCTCAAGGCGGTTGTGACCTGGCGCGCTGCAAGAAAATACCCTACGTTGGCATTGTGTTTGTTTCACTTTGCGGGCAAGCGCTGCGTCGTTCTTTCTGAGAGCCTTCCTCCGCACCTGTTCAGCTCAGCTGTCTTGTTTTCTATTGGCGCAATCACTGGCTCTCAATCGCTCCGACCACAGTTTAAACTTTCCAGGAACGCCCGACATACCGCACTTCCGAATCCGAGGGCTTGAAACGAAATAATTGAGAGCTTTCACCTTAAAAGCAGGACAGTTTTCTCTTATTTATTAATTCATGTTTATTATTCCTAGGTAACTACTGTAGCAATTACTGCTGTACGTAATTGAGCCACATTGATGCCAATGAACAGCATAAGTGTTCTAGCGGTACCTAATAGATGCATTATTTTTCCCCACGAAGTAAAAATGGAAACTGCAGTGCATCAAGACAGCTATTTCAATACTAATATATGGTAACGGGCACTGATCTGTTCGAATACTAGAGGATATCTACAATGCGCCCACAGCTACCATCGTCCTCCATAAGAAGAGCAGTAAAATACCTATAAAGAAGGGCGTCAGGCAAGGAAACCCAATATATCCAATGTACCAGTAAGCGTAAAGGTTAAAAGCTAATGCCTCAGTGACCTCAGATTTCGTGATGACGTTGCCTTGGTATGTAACTCGGGGGACGAATTGCAAATCATAATTAACGCACTGGACAAGCAAAGTAGAATCGTCGGCCTGAAAATTGATATGCAGAAAACTAAAGTAATGCTCAATATACTCGGGAGAGCGCAGAGGTTCGAGATAGGTTTCCAGATAAGTAGTAAGCGTAGTAGAGTTTGCCAGTAGTAAGCGAATATATCTACTTAGGCCGAGTAGTGACCTCGTAGCCCAACCATGAGTCATAGATAAATAGAAGAGGTAGATAATAGAAGATAAATAAATTGATAATAGAAGGGAAGGTAAATAGAATGGGGTGGAGAGCACCCGGCAGGCATTCTCAGATAATGAATGGTCGCCTACCATGGCCCCTGAAGAAGAAAGTGCAAGAAAGCTGCATCTTACCGACACTCACCTACGGGGCAGAAACTTGCAGGCTCACTGAACAGATGGGACGGGACGAGAAAGAGACCAACAGCGGCGCTTATGAGCTTGGCACCTTCTCGTACCTTCTTATCTGGTGTGCTACCACTTTCTTTCAATATTTTGTAGAAGCCCGACCGTCTGAACTTTTGTGAAACAAAAAATGCTTTCAGGCTAACGAGAATAGAAGGGCCGGATAAGCAGTGACACGTACATACAAACGACCATTCAAATTAAGGAAATTGGGGAGGCACACATCGCGGCGCGTGTACGTAGATGTGCGTCCTTGTAAGGAATGATCGAAATCAACTATAAAGAAGTTAAAATTTGCTTATTTCTTTGAACAATATTTGGGGTCTCCTTCATTGAAATAATATAATGCCAAGTTTTGTCGTTCAGCATCCCAAAGGTCAATGACTCATTCTATTCACACCTGGGTTCCTTGATAGCGAGCGAGAAAAGCGACTATGCTGTGGGGCTCTGGCAGCAACCATCATCTGGAGAGATATTCTCATTTGTCGAAAAGACCGCCGTGGTGAATGGGAAGCGATACGGATGAGGATGATCTGAATAACCGATGTGCATCCCCGGCATTGCAATGGCCAAAGAATTATATCGCCAACCGACGAAGTCGATGGAGGCGCGCGATTCCAATCCACGCGCCTTTTCGTAGGGCGACCTCTCAGTGCGCAATTTACGCGTCAAAGGGCACGCTCGCCTTATAAAGACGGATGTGTTATTACCTGAACCGTGTTTGAGAGTTCGCTAGTAGTATACATTAAGGGCGTAGCGAAATCGGCTGTTCAGTAAAGGCCGGCTTCCCGTCTCTAAAGGGTCGTTATCTTTCTTTATTTCTTTATTCAATGAGTGCCCACTTCTCCCCCCCCCCCCCAAAAAAAGCGTTACAGAATGGGATTTACAGAAAAGAATCAAACAATTTCTTCGTTCATACAGCACACTTGTTTGTCTTGCAGTCGGTTCCAATCTGTAATGGTCATGACAAAGAGGGAATTGTAAAACATGGCTGTCCTTGCAAAGGACACCTTCACTTTGTGTCGCTCGTCATTGCGACTTGATATGTAATTGGTTTTCTTGAAATAGTTGTGAACGGCTATTCTAGTATGCCCGTGAAAAACGGAAAAAAAATTTCTAACCAGTTTTTTTTTTGCGGAAAAAAAGCAATTCCCCGCGCAATTTTGCTTTCACACAGTACAGGTACAGGTATCACTTGTATTACCGTCCTAAAACAAACCGAGCGGCTCTGATCTGAATTTCTGCGAGCTTATCAATCGACCTTGCCTGCATGGGGTCCCAAAGGGTATGCTTACTGCATAATCGGTGTAATACATGTGAGATGTTTTTTTATCGAATGAAAGCGGAGTTTCAATTTCTTCAGGAGCACTGGCGGCATGTATTAGTGACCATCTGCCGAATTTTTCGCGATGAGCCGTAAAATTTTGGAAATCCCAAAACAGAACGTAAATGAAATCAAGTACCGCGACAAAAATAGCATCACACCACGAATCTTCAGAAAGCAGATTTGCCTGTACAGACTGATTGGACACTTTGTATTTCAAAGTCCCCGATCAGGCATATGAAGCGTTCATCGAGAAATATAATAATATAAATAACCAACGTTCTCCTTATATTAGAAAAGTTAAGCCTCGCAAAGCCAGGAAACCTTGGATAAGTAGCGAGAACCTAAAAGCAATTTGAAAAAAAAGGCTCCCTTAACCAGCGCTTTACAGCTACTAGAAGTGCTGAAGGTCTTAGTCTTTCAAAAATGCATAATTAAAGCAAAAAACTTATACAAAGACGTAAACAGTACTATTTTCAAACCCTCTTTAAGAATAAGCTCAGTCGCAGTTCTGAAATGGTCTTGAAGCGCCTGAAAGTTCTTCTAAATTGGTACTCAAACCAAAATACTGCTGCGCCAGACATTATCTTAAACGAGAACAAATAACTAGAAATGAAGTGACCAAAGCGTTAAATGGTTGCTTTATCTCTATAAGAAAGTGTATTCATTCCCGAGACTGAACACAATTTTTATTACTCGAGTTGCGAGAAAGTGCATTTTCAGAACCGACAGATCAGGCAGAAATCTTACAGGTATTGTGGACGTTAAAAATAGCAAGTCTTGCAATATTGAAAACTTACAAACAAAAACTCTTACGAATATTACTACAGTATTATTCATTAACAATTTTATTTTTTTCAGAGCGAAAATTTCCAAAGCGGTTACAGTTAGCGAAGGTTTGCGTAATATATGAGTGGTGATATCCATGACATGTCTAACTATAGACCTATATCAATATTGCCAATATTTTTGAAATTAATCGAAAAGTTAATTCATAAAAGAGTCTCAGTTTTAAAAAAAACGTACTATCATTACCCCTTCCCAGTGAGATTTATGAAAAATCGGTCTACTGAAATGACATTACTATTACAGAAGGAAATATTGCCGGAATCTTTTCAAAAAGGAACTGGTACTTAAGCGTACTCATCGATTACTCGAAAGAATTCGATCAAATAAATCACACCACTCTTTTCTTAATACTTGATAATTATGGTTTCAGCAGTGGTACGTTTCTTGCCCTTATAAAGACAACGGACGCACAACAAGTAATCATAAACAACAATAATGAAACTTTAGGACTTTGCTAGATGGTGTAACACAAAGTACCATCCTCGGGTCACTTTATTTATTTTATATACATAAATGATAAAAATAAACGTTGACAAAGGCAGCAAAAATTGTTTCTATATGCTGACGACAACAGCCTATATTTCCAAGAACCAATATTACATGAACTTTGAATAAAGGCGAACAACACTCTACAACATTTAAAACGTGGAACATAAGTAATTCTTTAGGCATAAACGTTTCTAGAACGAAAGCCTTGTTATTTCAACCAGAAACAAACGATTGGCTCGGAGCCTCGTTTAACGATTGGGGAATGTAATGTAGAGCTGGTTCAAGCGGTAAAAAATCTTCGGGTCGTCTTGCACGAACGCATGTTCTGGAATGCTTATGTAGACGCCATCTATTCAAAACTCTCGTAGCGTTGGCGTTGTTGCCCCTTACGTTTCTTGTGACCCCAAAATAAAAAAATACCACTGTATGATTCCCTTTTTCTGCTCACCATTACGGTAAAGTTTTTTCTGTGGGGGTACCACAAACCTCTAAAAATCTGGATAAAATCTACTAGACTAAAAACAGAGGCGCTATGGCATTGAAATGTAGCATATGACGAGCATACAACGCTCCCATATTCCAAGAAGCTAAGCATGGTTCACGTACATGACTTGTACACTTCGGTATTGCTCGCGCGATGCAAACTATATATCAAAACAACGACCTATACTTACGCACTCTCGCCGATTAACACCGTCCTCGTGTCTCGATAATTGTTGCACGCCGTGGGATTCCCAGCACACGCACAAACGGTCGACAAATTCCTAAATATCGTTTCTAACGATAATTGCACGAAATTGCACGCACACTTGGAGTATTCCCAGCACACGCACAACTACCGTGACAAATTCCTAAATATACCCTAACGACTGAAAATTCTTTTTCATAATAAAAACCAAAGATTTATTATATAGTACTGTTCGTGATGATGATCATGATTACTATTATTGGCAGAGAAATTAGAATTTTTTTACTTTGTGTTACCACCTGTCACTCCTTATTTTATTGGAATGCACTTATGTCTGTTTGGATTGTTAGATTATAAGTTCTAAGCGTCCAGGAAATTGATTTTAAATTGCTTTAATTGCTTTTATCTCGAACACAAATATTCTTTTAGGTCAATGTATATATTATAACTAAGTGCGTCAGAAAATGTTTTTTTTTCTAACGTTCTTATTTCCGTTCAAATATCATTATGGCTAGTTGTTCAATAAAATTGCTCTTGTATAAAAACGTTCCCTTTTATGTTCTTTAAATTATTCTACCGAATTGTTTATTTAGTGTATATTGTCAAGAAGCCAAGGACGACGCAGTTGTCTTGCACGAGAAACAAGTTTATTGCAGCGAACTTGTGCTCCCCTAACAACTCAAAAGAATAACCAGAGGCGGCAAGCAGCGGCACACAAAGTGACTTGCGGAGGCGGAATGTCGTCGAACCGAATGCGCGGCGTCTGCTCTGCAGGCTTTTTATCTTTCTGGCGGAGTGTTTTTGGATCCAGAACACTGTAGGTCACAGAAGATTATTCTGGGCTAGGAACGTTAGGGCGAAACAGTCTGCTTATCTGAATGATGAGATAGCCCGTGCGGCAAAAAATAAAGAATGGAACACGACGCTTCGCATGGGACACAGATAACAGAGCCGGGCGTTGGCCGTGCATTAAAAACAAACAATAAAAACAAACCCGTACATGGTTGCGGCATACCCCCCCCTCTAAGCGAACACGGCCGATGCTAAAATAAAGCGACAGTCCGAACAAAAGCAACAACAAACAAACCAAAAAAGTCCGTCATCTTGCGAAGTATGGTTGAGGCGAACCACGTGGACGACTCGGGTCGCTGCGTCGTCGTGATGTGCCGGAATCACCATCGGGGATCACTTCGTAGGTTAATTGGCCAACACGTCGTAGAATCTGGTATGGTCCGAAATACCGTCGCAGAAGCTTCTCACTGTGCCCGCGTCGTCGGATGGGAGTCCAAACCCACACGTGATCCCCTGTTGGTACTCGGCGTCTCGGACGTCGGAGGTTATAGCGGCCGGCATCCACCAGCTTGCTGGTCCGTTATACAAACTCGAGCGAGCTGGCGGGGCTGCTCCGCGCTTTGAATGTAACCTTGGACATCGACGTTGAGTTCGTCGTCTTCTACAAGCGGAAGCGCGGCATCGACCATTGTAGTCGGCCATGTTCCGTAGACAAGCTTTAACGGTGTCATCTGCGTGGTCTCCTGGGTCGCTGTGTTGTACGCAAACGTGACATACGGGAGGACTTTGTCCCAAGTATTATGTTCAACGTCGACGTACATAGACAGCATATCCGCGATCGTCTTGTTCATTGTTCGACGTTCCGTAAGTCCGTTCGTTTGAGGGTGGTACGCCGTCGTTCTTCGGTGATCCGTGTTGCTGTAGCGTAAGATTCCTTGCATCAGCTCCGCAGTGAGGGCCGTTCCGCGGTCCGTGATTAGGACTTCAGGGGCTCCATGTCACAGCACAACTTGGTTAATAAAAAACTTCGCGACTTCTTGCAGTCACCCTCGGAAGAACAGCCGTCCTTCCGGAGTCGCGCGTCATGTAGTCTGTCGCTACGACAATCCACTTGTTCTCGGATCGGTGACGTAGGGAACGGGCCAGAAAGGTCCATTCCAATCTGTTGGAAGGGCCTCGATGGGACGGCGATTGGCTGTAAAAGTCCGGCGGGTCTTATCGGCGGCGTTTTTCGTCGCTGGCAAGTCACGGCAGCTCCGCAGGTAGTGGGTGACGTCAGAGGTAAGGCGGGGCCAGTAGTACCCTCGCCTTGATTTTTCCAATAGTGCGAGCTGTGCCGAGATGTCCGGAAGACGGGTCGTCGTGGCACGCTTCCAAATTTCGTCACGAAGGTCCGCGGGGATGACAAGAAGGTAATTCGCTCTTGTTCCGGGGCTGAAATTCTTCTTCACGAAGGACGGAGTTTCTCAGCCTGAATGCTGGTAAGCTGCGTTTGAAGGTCCTAGGAACGGCAACGTTGCATCCCTCGATGTAGTCGAGTATGACGCGTAAGTCGGGGTCGGCACGCTGCTGGGCGGCTAGGTCGCTCTCCGTCACGATTCCGAAGAACGCGCTGTCTTCATCAGAGTCTTGTGGTGGTGGGTCGACGGGGCGCGGGACAGGCAGTCGGCGTCGGAGTGTTTCCTGCCGGATTTATAGACGACTGTAACGTCGAACTCCTGCAGGCGCAAGCTCCACCGCCCAAGACGGCCAGAGGGGTCCTTCAAATTGGCGAGCCAACACAGCGCGTGGTGGTCTTTCACAACGTTGAATGGTCTTCCATACACGTATGGGCGAAATTTTGAAATCGCCCATATAATAGCCAGGCACTCTTTCTCAGAGGCAGAGTAGTTTTTCTCCTCTTTCGACAGACCACGGCTGGCATAGGCGATTACCTTTTCGCAACTGCTTTGGTTTTAGACAAGGACGGCACCCAAGCCTATATCACTGGCGTCCGTGTGCATTTCCGTTTCGCCGTTTTCGTCGAAATGAGCGAGCACGGGCGGGCTTTGCAGGCCTTTTCGCAGCTCGCCGAATGCTTTTTCGTGGTCGTTTTCCCAGATGAAAGGGGTGCTATCTTTCCTCAAGCGCGTGAGTGGCTCTGCAATGCGTGCGAAGTTTGCGACGAAACGCCGGTAGTATGCGCACAACCCGAGAAATCTTCGCACGCCCTTCTTGTCTTTCGGCCTTGGGAAGTTCGGAATGGCTGAAGTTTTTGCAGGGTCAGGTAGGACTCCCGCGGCGTTGACGACGTGGCCCAAGAACTTGAGTTCATCGTATACGAAACGGCACTTTTCAGGCTTCAGCGTTAACCCCGACGTACGAATGGCCTCTAGTACAGACTCCAACCTTGCAGAGGTGTTCGTCGAAAGTCCGGGCGAATACCAAACGTCGTCGAGGTATACGAGGCAGGTGTGGCCACTTAAGGCCAGCTAGCACAGTGTCCATGACTCTTTGAAACGTCGCTGGTGCTGTGCACAGCCCAAACGGCATCACCTTAAACTCGTATAGGCCGTCCGGGGTTATAAAGGCGCTCTTCTCTCGGTCTCTCTTGTCCACTTCAACTTGCCAGTAGCCGGTCTTCAGGTCCATCGATGAGAAGTACTTCGCATGGCGGAGGTGGTCGAGGGCGTCGTTCGATTCGGGCAGGGGTTACACGTCCTTTTTAGGTGATTTTGTTCAGTCGCCGGTAGTCAACGCAAAATCTTATTAGTGCCGTCTTTTTTCTTCACCAGTACGACCGGGGCAGCCAAGGGGCTTTTCGATGGCTGTATAATGTCGTCGCTGAGCATGTCTTCGACTTGAGTCCTGATGGCTTCCCGCTCGTGGGAAGAGACGCGGTACGATGACTGTCGGGTAGGTTGGGCTCCATCTTCGGTTATTATTCGGTGCTTCGCTAGAGGTGTCTGACGTAGTTTTGCGCTCGACGAAAAACATTCGCTATAGCGACGCAGCAAAGCCAATAATTTGTTCTCCGTTGTTCTAGCGGTAGCGCCGGATTCACGTCGAAGGGCTGCGGGAGGCTTGAAGGTTCTACGGGTGTGCGTTCAAAGTCGGCGACCGCGATCACGTCACTTGCTTCTTGCGTTTCTTCGAGGAATGCAATTTCCGCGCCCTTGTTTAAGTGCTTGTACTCCTCGGTGAAATTAGTAACCAAAACGTGGGATTGGTGTTCCCTGAAGCGCGCAATGCCTCTTGCAAGAGAGACACCCCGGTCGAGAAGAAACCTTGATCACTGTCTACGATAGCGTCGACGTCGGGAGCAGCATCTTCACAGTAGACTGCGATCATCAAGCTTGCGTGGGGTTGCAGGGTGACATGATCATCGGCAATCCTTAGAGCAGCACGACGTTCGGGGTTTCGGTTCCGGCGTCATGGAGTGATGGGTGAAAAAGTTATTGACTTGGTCTGCAGATCGATTATTGCACCGTTGTTCATCAAAAAATCTATTCCAAGAATTACGTCGCGGGAGCAGTTAGGCAGAACGACGAACGCTGCAGGGTACGTTCTGCCGTCTATAGTGACGCGCGATGTACACGTTCCACTTGGCGTCAGGAGGTGGCCTCCTGCTGTGCGTATGTGCGGACCGTCCCATCTGGTCATAACGTTTTTCAGCTTAGGCGCAAATGGCCCGCTCATTACTGAGTAGTCGGCTCCCGTGTCTATGAGAGCGACTGCATCAAAGCCGTCGATGGACAGCTGAACGTCGGACCCCGCCTTCCTCGAGTTCCGGGTGCGTCGTGGAGTCGTATCTCTGCTTGTACGTGTTGACGGTCGGGCACTATGCGTCGTCATCTTCATCGTATTCTCAGTGGCAGGTTCGGTCGTGTCGGGTACGCGTCGCGCCGTTTTCTGTCGTCGTGTTTTAAGGCACGTCAGGGTTTAGATCGGGTCTTCGGGCTGAGGACATGTCGTGAATCATGGTCTTCAGCGAGTCGCTGCGTCGTTTGAGGGTTTTCATTTTTCCGCGGTCCTGCAACTTTACCTCCAGAAGTTGCTGCTTTTAGTTTCCCCCGCGTGGGCTGGGGGACCTTCCACGTGAGAAGTCAGCAGTGCTGCGGCGGTTTGGCGACTGGTACGGGTAGGGCGACGGTGAACGGTTGAATCGGGCTGGTCCTCGGTTGGTGCTGGACAGGTAGTCTTCGATCTCAGCAGGGCGCTGGCCGGGTCGGGGGCGTGGTGGGTGGACGGAGAACCTCGCAAAACGAGCCTCTTGTATGGGCAGTGACGGCTGATGTGGTCGGCCTCTCCGCAGTGGTAGCACAGCGGTACGATTATCGGGCGTTCGCCACACTCGGTCGTTCCTTGGGGCGGGGATTGCAACGGCAGGTGGTCGGGGCCGGCGACAGGGGCGACGGTACGGAGTTTCGTGACGGTAGGGCACAGTTGGGCGAGGCCGGCGAACAGCAGCCGCGTAGGACATGGCTTGCGGCTCGCGGGGTGCTTCTGATGTCGTTAAGGTTCCCAGCGCTTGCTGCACTTCTTCCCTAATCACATCGGTAAGGGAAGCGACTTGCGGCTGCGGGCGGCGTGGGGAGCAAGTTTCCGCAGCTCCTCCCTCACTATTGCGCGGATAGTCTCGCGTAGGCTATCAGCCGGCATCGGCTGCTGTCGACGTAGTTCGCATTGGCCGCGCCAACAAGTTGCTGGTCATACTGCTTAGTACGCCGTTTCAAGAGCCTTCTCAATTGTGGCTGGCTTCGGTCACAAATTCGGTGACAGTTTTGGGCGGGTTGCGAAGTCCAGCGAACAATTTTCTCCCTTCATTCACCGCCCGCGCATTAAGAAGCGTAACTTCTTTTCTTTCCGCCATGCAATGGTCAGCAAGCCTGAGAAGCCTCTTCATCTTTCGACGAAGACAACAACACTTTCGTTAGGGTGTTGTGTCCGCGTCTGCAGCAAGACTTCGGCCCGCCTCTTTCGCACAACCGTGTGTACGTCGTTCAAAAATTGCTTTCGGAAATCGCTCCAAGTCACTAAGAGGCTCTCTTAGGTTTTCGAACGCAGATCCGTGCTGAGTACCTCAAGGTAGAAGAACACTTGCCTCAGTGTCTCCGCGTCGTCCCATCGTTTGAACAGCCTGACCCGTTCGACTAGCTCCAACCAGTCTTCGGGGTCCTCCGAAGGTGACTCATGAAATGATGGGGGCTCCCTGGGTTGCTGAAGAACGAGGGCAGGACTGGGAGCGATGGTCATGGCGCCTGCGTTGATCATGGTGGTGGTCACGACGTCTTCTTTCTTCAATTTATCCGGAAGCAGTCCAAACTCCGGCTGAAGACCTTGTTGTCGGCGGCTGGCACGAGTGGGACTTGCTTGTTGGCTTGACGAGGGCGTAGGGTTCATGTACCCCGCACTTCCACCAGATGTCACGAAGCCAAGTACGACGCAGTTGTCTTGCAGGAGAAACAAGTTTATTGGAGCGAACTTCTGCTCCCCTAACAACTCAAAAGAATACCGAGGCGGCGAAGCAGCGGCAACAAAGTGACTTGCGCAGGCGAGTGTCGTCGAACCGAATGCCGCGGCGTCTGCTCGGCACGCTTTTATCTTTCGGCGCGAGTGTTTCTGGAACCATCGATTCACATCCAGAACATTGTAGATCACAGAAGATTATTCTGGGCTAGCGACGTTAGGGTCAAAACAGTCTGCTTATCTGAATGAGATAGCCCGTGCCGCTTAAAAATAAAGAATGGAACACGCGCTTCGCATGGGACACATAACAGAGCCGGGCGCGGCCGTGCATTAAAAACAAACAATAAATAAACAACCAGTACATGGTTCAGCGGCATATGATGTGCACTGCAACTGGTTTTTGAACTGTATAAGAGGCGCAGGCCTCGGTCAAGCGATGCGATGAGAATTTTTGGAGGGATGGCGGGTGCGAGCAGCGAAAAGGGCCCGAAATTGTCTGGCGTGGGGTGCCGACACGTTATCAGGCCATTTGCATTGTGAAGCCCAAAATTGCTTTTTGCCTGTGTCCTCAGCATATTGAGTGTGGAAATAAACATGACTTTGACTTTGGCTTTGAGGCAGCCTGCATTTGTTAATTTTTGCGGTGCCCCTCTTACATTCATCTGAATAATGTCCATAGTCTTGCCGCTTTACCAAACCGTGATCAGTATTAGCATTCCATGAGCAAATCATTGGACAAAGCAAGCCAAGATATTTGCTTGTGGGTTGGTAGTAATAATACGCTTATGTGTGGTGCACGCAGTTATTATTTGTTTGATTTTCTGGAAACACGCATGTGAATGCACTTTTTCGGGTTCAATGTCATTTGCCTCTTCTGGCACCCCCTTATAATGCGTTCCAAATTGTTCTGCAAAGAAACGCCGTCAGCTTCGTTCGGAGCCAGACTAAATAAAACACAGTCGTCGGCAAATAATATGCGCGAAGAAATACCTACAGAAATATTTTAACAAAAAAATGGCTGCGGCGTAGTTCTGCTAACTTGGATATGGTAAAGCAAAAAAGCTGGCCTAGTTTGGTTGAGCCTTGGTTTCGCTTAGTTAACCTTTGATTTAGCTGTATTGCCGACCACGTCTCAAATTCCTTTGGATTCCGTGCAGAGCTCGCAGAAGAAGGCCGGGCGAACGCGGCATTCGCCGGGATGAATGCGGCATTCATTCATGGCGAACGCACCGTTCCTCTTCGGCGAACGGTTGGCTGGTTGGCTGCATCCAGCCTCGAGCTGGCTGCCTCGAGTATTGTACTCAAGAGTACAAAAAATACGAACACTGTATTGGCGAGTGCATGCACTCGTGAGCACATGCACCCGCGAGTACAGAAGTGCAAACACGTTTTATAACGAAATAGAGTCCGGACGCGCGTGTACAAGTCGTAAACCTTTAGCAGTGCAGCTGCGCAGCTTAAAGGGGCCATGAAGACAAAATACAAGTTTGTTTTATTCAAAAGATTTCGTGTTCTATAGTCCCCGTAGTGCTTGTGCGGAAGCAAACGATGCTTTATTCCCTGCGAAAGTAAACAATTTAAGCTAAAATTTTGTTTCTCGCGACAAAACGCGTGCTTGAAGGACGTTTGCAATGACATCATAAGAACACGTCTCTCACCTAAACTTGCCGTGGAGCGGATACTTGGTCACTCGTAGTTAACCTAGATGGCTTCACCGCGCCGCGGCGAGCCGTTTTCTGCCTTTGGTTTGTTTGTGACCGTATCTGAACCTGGCTTCATAGAGAAAATAGTCGTTTCGTGAAACATGGAGCTCGGTCGACAAATATGGGCACGTAAGACACCGTCGCTGGCATTAATCGGCCAGTGTCGTCTAAAACAACGCCAAAGACCCGCAATGCTGAGCATCTGAGCGAAGCATAGCGTGCGCAGTACCAACAGCAGTGCGCATCGGTACTAATATGTTTACGTATGTTTTCGTACCTTCCACTCTTTGTTCTACCATTCTTACTAATATATGCCCTAAATGTAAACGCAAATAGCTCGTTCGGCAAGCTTATAAGTTCTGCCTAATTTGAATTTGCTTTTTCCGACCTCTGCCAACCGCAGAGCTGGCTGGTATGACATCATATGTTCTGTGGGGGCAAATGAGCTAGTGGGTGCATGGCCATTCCCTTTTTTCCTAATTATACAGCTTATGTGAGCGAAGTGTACGTTAAAAGTGTTGTCAACATGACTCTAACGATGCAATCCTTTGAATGAACCAAACTTTCGTTTTGTCTTCATGGCCCCTTTAACTCTGATAAATGGTAAAATCAGACAATAAAAATTGCGACTCTCTCCTTTCCCGGTCCCTTATTTGGCGCTGCTAGGGTTTTTTGGCGTTCGCTTGCTAAGGAGTTACGTTGAAAAGGGTAAAACAAGGAGGTGACGGCCGGGCGCGAACTGCGGCATGCAGTTGTTCGGCTCGTATGGCACGTGTTAACTGCACTAGTTATTTTTGTTTACAAATACGCGGCCCGAGAACGTGTGGCTGCTTCGTTGGGCTTGCTCCGTTCAAGTTGTCTTAAGGGAGAGGTGGAGACTGCTAGCATAGCATGCACTACGCGCACTGAAGTAGCTCTTTCTCGGTCTTCAGCAGTATCCGTAGACACAGGTCACGCTGGGTTGTCGTTTCGTGAGCCGAACCGCTCATTTAAACAGTCGCAAAAAATTTACGGTGATTGGCGTCAATCGACCCCGTGGTTTTTGCACCGAAATTGTCCGCACCAATCTGCTGTGCGCATTTAAGCCATAATTTTGGCGATCTACGTGCAGCAATCTGGATTTATTAGGCTTGATTTTTGAAACATGTTGTTCAGGTTCGCAAGGAATATTTTCTCGTGCAGTGCCATTTAAACAAGTGAGCATTCTGCTGCACCGTGCAGGCGCGGCAGTGGAAACAACATATCAGAGTGTACTAAGCACGTTTCTGAGTTGTGAATCAGATGTCATAATGTCCAGTTGAACGCGTGTGACGCCTTGTTTCGCCTCGCATAGTTTGTCGAAGAGCTCTGGCATCTTATCGCTGGAAGAGCGTTTTTCTTTCGAATGGCCACCCAATTCGCAGCTTCTCGTTTATGCCACCACGTAAGGGGGCAGCTGACGACGGCGGTGAATTGCGGTGGTTGTTATTCCCCTACATTCATCTTCGGTTTACTCGCGGAACGACCGCCCCACGCTAGCAACTACTGCAGAGTTTAAGCTCTCACTGCGGAAAGCCTCGTGAAGGTTCCGTTTTTATATGATGAATGCCACCGCCAGACGCCGGGTTTTTCGCTTGAGCTCGCGTTTTGATACGTCTTGTAAAGTATGTTGCATCCACATAACTAAGCCACCGCAGTTTTTGATTGGTCGCTGTAAGCTTTATCAGTGTTGCTTGAGATGACAGCTGGAGATTTCCAATGTGCGACCAACGCACCAACACGGCAACCACAGTGACGTCTGTGCAAGCTATCACGCCTCCGAAAAACGCGTCTACAAACATTGCTTTCGAGTACACAAAGCAGGCTAGAGCAGTTGGACAGTGCTGTAGTGGCTGCCAAGCACCGGAAGCAACTGGGTGCGTTGCAGCCCTCGACTGCAAGCGATACCCGCTGCACTCCCCCCTCCCAAACTCCACCACCCACCCCCAAACACACACGCACACGCACTGTTGGGAGTGGCCCATTCCAGCTCAGTCGCCACTGTTGCGTGTTTCCCTGCTCAGTCCGATATCGACGAGGGAAAGAGCAGAGCGACAAAATAGTCGAGCAGACGGTGATTTAGGCAGACATTACATAGGAATAATCAAACGTAGCCAGAGCGTTACTTGGCTCGTACGAAGGCGATGACACGCCGCCGCCCCGGCGCTACTTCCGTGCTGGTCTTATACCCGCGGCGTTCTGTTGCCACAGCGTGCAGTTAGAATTCCGCCAGTCAGGACTATCACTGGCCGCATTTTGAATCCGGCGAATGAAAGGAGAAGCGACTGCGTCAGCCGAGCCGCCTCGACAAGGAAAGGGAAGGCGACTCAGTGGCAGCGGGTCGTACGTCCCAGGCTTGATTCGGTCCAGCCATGGAAATGGGATAGGGAGAGCAGACTCGGCGGCGTCTTTGCGGCCAATTTGCACTGATGTGCCGCGGGCGGCTTGACCGGGGCGGGGTTCAGCCCCGCCATCGGCACGTCGCCAGTCGCAGAAAATTTGTGTTCGGGTGCTCTGGCACATCATAGACAGTCACACGCCCGCATACAAAAATGAGTGGCGAAAGTCAGACACGTGTGGGTTTTGCGCGGGCTTTTAACGGAAATCAACATAACGATGCGTTGCGCCCCTGGAGGCGAAAAGCAAGATCGCCCAAATGTAGGAGATTTCTACGCACGTTAAAGATCCCCAGGTGGTCAAAATTAATCGGGAATCCTCCACTACGGAACGCCTCATTGCCTGCGTCGCGTCGGCGCATTAAACCCTATCAATCAATCAATCAATCATCAATCAATCAATCAATCATCAATCAATCAATCAATCAATCAAATCAATCAATCAATCAATCAATCAATCAATCAATCAATCAATCAATCAATCAATCAATCAATCAATCAATCAATCAATCAATCAATCAATCAATCAATCAATCAATATATCTGGCCCCCGCGCATGGGCGGTTATCGCGCTGTGGCTCATTTGTTTCCCTGTAATTTTATCGCGCTCATCCAAGGGGAACAATCTGACGCTGGAGATTAAACTTGTGTAATGGACCTGGGGTGAGATAAAGGGTGATCAAGTCGTTTTGACCGCACACAAACAGTGGATAGAAAGCTACTGTTTTACAACCACACGTCAACTACTCATAGAAGTGCTTCGCTCATTTCCATCAACGTACTTACGCGGCACATAATCAAAGTACATACGCGGCACAGATGGGCCTGAATCCTCGACCCTCTTCGTTTTCTTGGAGCCTGCTGCGGATAAAACGTACGGACATTAAACAAGCTTTCGCTTTGCTCGGCCGTTCTTTCATACGCTGTCGTCATCGAAATGAATTTTCTTGTTTGTTCAGAAGTTTAAGAAATGGCACACTCGTCCAGTTCTTACCGACGTTTGGCGACATTACGCCAGGAACGAAAATATGCTAAAGAATTCTGCCCCAAAATTTTGGTCTGCTGCCAAGTAATTAGAGTATGTTTGGTGACGCTGCTACACTAAAACCTGCGCAAAGTAGTTCGCTGTAGGCTGTTGCGGTTGAAAGTGATATTTTGGAAGTTGGCAGCGCGATGACACATGGGTCACTCGCACTTTGGCGGTGCCCCCTTTCAGGGTGTCAACACCATTCCTTATTCCGTCTTTTGATTTTGATATTTTTGCGGTAAAGCAGATTTAGAGAGTGGAAGTGTTCGTCTTGCCCACCGTCATGGCTAATATAGTTCTCAGTAGACCATCTCCATTGACCATCTAAAGGCTATCTAACATACACAAACTATTTGCATTGGGTGCCTGCAGAGAAACTTTCCTGCATTCCTGTGCGCGGATTCAGATACTCTCTGTGAACTCGAGAACCACTAGGAATATATATCATATAAACTACAATTCGAAACACGGCTCTTCTGGTTCCATTTTGGTGGCACACCACAATATTGCGGCGGCCGGATGTGCTAGAGCACAAAATGGTTCATTTCGCTGCATTCGAAAGAAACTCTAATACAAGGCTCAATATGATGTTAAACGCGAGTATACCAGAGTGCATCTCCTGTTTTGTAAATTGCGTTGGAACTCGTAGTTGATTCTCTAGCTTCTACAAAACAAAATTTTGCTTCTGCAGAGTTTCGTTCTCAGTGAATATTCCAAAAGTAAAGAGCACAAGGCAAGTAATATGCGTTTCCTCACCAGTTTTGTAAAGTTGGCGTGTGTCTTGCCTTGACACGAATTTTAGTCTTGCCTTTTTACCCCCGACGCTTGGCGGCTGCATGCAAGGTAACGCTTTGTTTGCGCCAAACTGTCATAAAGGGCGTGGTGCCTGAAACTACACGAGACGCGGAAACAGGCAGCATGCACGACGGAACGCGCCCGAACGAGACGACGCATGCAAAACTGTGATTGCCTGCTCACCAAACCTCTCCCATGTAGTGGCCACGATTACGGAAACGCAAGCGAAGCTCAGTGCATTTCTGGGGAGATCACCAACACACGCTGCTCTGACCGCCACCGAGCCAATCGAGGAGCTACATCGCCCACGTGCAGGTCATTCCAGCAACGAGCAACGATGCGCGCAACGCACTCAGCACGCACGAGCCGGAAGACACCAGGTGCCTGGAACCCGCTCTTCTGGTCCAGACGTACAAGAACGAAGCGCTGAGAGCACGGAACGAATTCAGCCAGTGCATAAACTTTTTCCGCACGTGCTGTCCCGGTCTTGGTCCTCCCAACCAATGACATCGCGACTGGTTTTGTGGACATGGCCACAACGAGCGAGACGCATGGCGCATGAAACGCACCGCACCAGACGTGGCGAACGACAGAAACAACATGGTTAAGGGAATTTCCAGGATGAATGCGACGCTCCAAATAAATTATGAAAAATTTGTTCACTGGTTGCCCAAAAAAGTAAAAGCAATATAAAGTTCTGTTGTTAACAAGTGCAACTGTCAACCAGAAGCACAAGTATGTTGCGTGGTGCTGTAGGCGTTGTGTATCATAACCCCTTGTCTGTGGTTCTTCCTACATAGGTCAAACTGGTCGCTGCCGTCCATAAGCGAACTGCACGAGCATTTTGTGTCCATCCAGAACTATTAACTTTCTCAGTTGGCTGCTCATTGCCGCACGTGTACGCGTGTACACAAGTGTACACCGGTTTTATAGGGCACAACCGTGTTGTTGAAAACACACTAATGAACATACTAGGGACGTGTCTGAGGCTTTTTTATAACGAAAAATTGCGAAACTTGTGCTAGCCAACCTTCTGTGTCCTTGCACAAAAGCGAAATCTGTTATCTTGGAGAACATGTGAATTGACGAGTTGCATGCTTGCGCAGTGATTGATTCTTGAATTGAACTGTTTTGGGACATGCGCGGTTTTGGTGTATATATGTTTGTCCTTTTCCAATTAAAATTCAGATTTGTGAGTGCCGCGCTCTGTCTGTTACCTTCCTCGTCCTCGTCTTTGTTGCGCGGGCTATTTTCTATCACCATGAACCAATACCAACTCGCCCAGCTTGCCATCTTGGTGCACTGCGTACGAAACGCACCAGAAGTGGCAAACGGCATCCAGATTGGACTGGTGGAGCTGACCACGGCGAACGAAATGTACAGTGCACGGAAGGAGACCAAGCCAGCACACACGGAGGAACCCGCTATTCACGACATCCTCGGTCCCCACTTCGCTATCCGAATTTTACCAGCGAATGTCACAACCGCAGGAATCAGCCTTGCCACAAGCAAAAAAAGACCCAGCGCACGTGGTTCAACCCTACCGGAATTTATGAGCTCTGCGGCACCAGCTGCTCCAGCCCGAGTACAGCGAATGAACATCACACTCACGCAGGTAGGTTCGTCAATGAGCAACAACCCTGCCACGCATGCGACACAGAGAGCCGGAACCAACAAGATCCCCGGCACCCGCTGCTCCAATCGAGACTCACCCGACAAACATCATTTGTAAATAGACTCAACCGCAAGCATCTGAATCAGGACGATCGGAACACTTTCGACCCTGCTTGTACGGAAGGATACCGATTTTAGAGCTACTTGAAACAACGGGCAAAAGACGAGAGCTTCAGCGACGACACGGACATGGCAAGAACGGTAACGAATGAACCCGATCCAGACGAAGGCATCGAATTGCCCTAACGATGCAGTGACGCTTGCGACGTCAAGGAAAAGGGGACCGAACGGACGAGACAAAGTAGGCCCGCTTCCCCTGCGACAACGGTGTAACTTCGAAACCAACCAGGGCAACAGCCAGCACGGAGGCGGAACGACTTTGACCGATCAGCCACGCCACCCTACGACAGCTCCACGCTACCGCACGCTAAATGATAGCCCAAAGGGCTACCGCATCATACACATCGCTCACCTCATTGAAGCAACGTCCTCAACGCGAAGAACTATGCCATCTCTCGAAAACCGCAGTTCGCTACTGGACAAACGGATGTTTAAGCCTTCACATGCGTCAACCATGCAATGGAGCTACAAGACCACAATCGCCGGCGGAAGCGGCGTCACTCGCAACGCCGTAAACGCTGCCAAATTCAGGTATGACGAAGTGAATTGCACAGCACACACACAATAAAATCAAGCCGATTTTAAATTCACCGGACCTCATCGAGAAGTTTCTAGTACGCTGTGCAACAAAAAACAACCTCTAGCATCCAGCCTCTGTGAATAAGCTGTCAGTGATATGGATACGAACAGACATCAATTTACGCAAATACCTAATTGTGCCTGGGGTAGGCACAATTCAGATTCGCAGCACGATTAGGAGAATGTCAGCGCACCCGGAAACGAAAATGAACGGCCAAAGCTACCAACCGAAGACCCGCAGAAAAACCGGAATTTAAACCGCGGCCGCACCGAGAAGCCCCGAGCTCCATGTCAGACCGACACGACCCAGGGTTCGTTGTTTTGTTCCTGAGAACAAGACAAACTCCAGACGCAACGCGAGTGCTCACGTTCCGTTTCGCACTATCACGTGTACGCGCCGTTGGGTAGTGAGTCGCCCTGCGAGAGTGGAATGCGTCAGATGTTTTCTTCCCGTGCTCTTGTGTCCTGATATATATGTCCCCTCAGTTTTTCTTGTCAATTAAACATGTTATATTTTTCTATCTACTCTTTCATTCGAGCCACTACCTCGCTAACAGTACAGATAAGTTGACTATTCGGGAATAATACAAATTTAATACTCATGAGTACAGATTGAGTACTCATGAGTACTCAAGAGTACAGAAGATTGAGTACTCATGCGTACGGGTTAGGATGATGGTTGGATGCTAATTCGCAAGGCCAACTGCGGCAAAGAGCGCCAAAACAATAGTTATATATGAGAGGTGAAAGCGTATGGACTAAGATAAGTCAGCAAAAACAAAGTAAACTTAGAAAACGACAATTGGCAATGGCTGGTGTATAGGGCCAGGGAGTGATCATGCGTGGTATGAAGTAAGGTCTAAAAATTTAACTTCTTCGAAATATTTAAAAACGCACTTGATAGAAAACATGGGATCGTCAGGCAGGAAAAACGCTGGGTGTAGTGGGAAAAGTTGTATGTATAGTTGTGGGAAGTGTTTGCGTCGTGTTCTGTGAAGAGCTCTGCATTGAGTTGGTACGCGAACTACAGATAGGGCCTCTCCACACGTGCTACATACAGGTTTCTGAAGACCCCGTGAGGAGATACGAGTCTGTTACATATTTGTGCCCTATCCGTAGCCTAGCAAGTACAAATTCTATGTAACAGTTGCTTGTGTCAGTGGTGTATGGCCCCAAGCGTGGTTTTATAACGTGTAACTTGTTATCGGTCTGTTCACTCCAGTGTGTTTGCCATCTGTTGCGAAGTTGGTGTCTGATGTGTGGCTCCTTGTCTGTGTACGGCACTCTATGTCCACTGTATTCAAGGGTGTAGCAGCAGTGGTCATTTGATCAGCAGTTTTGTTCCCGGCTAATCCACAGTGGACAGAAACACAACATATTCTTATCTCGAGACATGAGGCGTATGTCGACATACGGGCCTTAAAAACAAGATTGATTACATACTTTTGTGAACGCTTTCTGGCAAGCGGGCACCTACAACGCTAAGAGAACCCGTATACACTACAGACTTTAAAATGTGATGTAGGACAATGTGATGTCAAACAGGTAAAATTCCGTGTGCTTCAGCCGTAAAAATTCTTGCTGTGGGAGTTCATTCTTTTTCTCGCGTTAAAGTTCTCTCCGTGCTCAGAACACAACACAGCATCAGCTGTCTTTGGTGCGTCGCAGTAAAACTCTGCACACTGGTGCTTCTCCTGCAGAGAGAGGAAATGCTGTAATAGCTGTCCTTGCTGCCGTGTTTCTGTCGAATTGCAAAAAGGAGAAGTCACAACCAACCGCCCGGAGTTGCCATGGGGCCATAAAATCAGTGATGGCTGTCTTGTGGATGTGTGAAAATGACACTTCTAGCTAAGAAGCTTCTGCTCTCCCTCTGACAGGGAACGGCATGAAAATAGATGGACCGTTTAAAAATAGCTGCTGTGAGGATGCATCATGAATGGTAGAATTAAAAGGGTGATTCGTCATAGACATAATTTAGAGGCGTGCAGTGCTATAGGGACCATTTGTGTCACTGCAGAGAGGCTTTCAACAGGGCTAGTGTGAAAGGTGGCACAAGCAAGGCGAAGCCCCGATTGAAGAACCGGGTAAAGCATTTTTAGTGCCGTTTTCGTTGCCGACCCATACACGACGCTACCGCATTCCAAGCGAGACCCTACTAATATAGTATAAAGACGCACGAGGAGCTGCTTGTCTGTACCATAGGATTGGTGGACACGACTTTAAGAATATTTATAGTTTTAGGCATTTTTACTTAAGCATTTTCAGATGTGGAAGAAATGTTACTTCGTTGTCGAATATTAGGCCTAAAAGCTTATGCTCCCTTTTAACAGGAATCGACACGCCGTTTATAGTAATATCAGGGTCCACATGAATCCCCTGTACACGGGTGAATGCAACGAAAGTGTTTTTTTCAGGGTTCAGTTTAAACGCGTTTGTGTCCTCCCAGCCATCAAGTTTGTTCACGCCGAGGTGGACTTGACGTTCACAGATTGACATATTACATGATTTAAAGGATATTTGAACGTCATCTACATAAACTGAACAGTAAATGGTTGGTGGCAATGCCTTACGCAGCGAGTAAGTCTTCACTATAAAGAGTGTGCAGCTCAAAACAACGCCTTGAGGAACTCTATTTTCCTGAAAATGTACATTATAAAGTGCACTACCAATTCTTACACTAAGAAAGTTAGTTCAGACATATAGCTAGAAAGGGTGTTAAGGATGTTGCCTGAAACACGAAATTCTTCGAGTCACTCAAGATGCTGTACGCCATGCCGTCTCATAGGCCTTTCTCATTTTAAACAGGATTTTAATGCAGAAGTCTTTGTGAATGAAGGCACCGTTTATGTAGCATTCCAATGCAACAAGTGGATCTTTGGTGGAGCACCCGGCCCTGAAGCCTGTCTGGCAGCCCTCGAGAAGAGTATTTGTACTCCATAGTTACCTCCATAAAGTGCACGAACCCTCCGGGTAATCATCTTCTCGAAGAGCTGCACAGGCAGCTGGTCAGGGCAATGGGTCGATAGCTAGTCGGTAGAGGAAGGGTCCTTCCCCTCTTTCGGGAAAGCTACAACTATAGCCTCCCTCCAAGTGTTAGGAATGTGCCCCGAAAGCCATATCTTTTATATAGGTGGAGGAGTGTTAGAGCAATGTCTGTAGGTGCTGTATCATTGTACATGTGGCGTAGTCCGGGCCTGAGCTGAGGGTGTACAAGTGCTCAGAGCGGCCCTCAGCTCATGAAGTAAAAACTCGGAGTTATAAGAGGAGGTTCACTTGTCGTTATCAAGTAAAGACTTCTTTTCGGCCGATTTTTTGTTTCATGAAAGTGTTGGTGTAGTGTGCTGAACTGGATATTTGTTGGAAGTGTTGTGCGAGTGTGTTAGCTGGTCTTCCTTTTGTCCCTTGTTGTACTAAACAGGGTACACAGGCTGTGTGTCTGTTCCTTTTAGTTTGCGTATTCGTACCCGACTTTGAGTGTTTGTGTACGAGTTTATGGATGTTAGGAATGTGCGCCAACTCTCTCGTTTTGCCTCACTACTCACACGTTATCCCATTGCCTTTGCCCTATTGAACAATAAAAGGTTTCCCGATGTGGCGTATCGACGGAGGCTACCCCACGCCTTGTTCTGGGCCTCTCGCGCACGCCTACCGGCCTCATTCCACCACTGCCTCCGGTGATTGAGTAAGGCACCAGAGGCGTGGCAAATGTGCTTTTCGACAGCGTCGAGGATGTTAGCCGTGAAAAGTTGGGCGGCTTCATATAGGTGTTATGGGTGTTATAGGATGTACCGTGTAGTTTGGATACTCCTGTAAATGTATTCCAGTTTGTTTCATTGAACCTGAACCTGTTCTGGAAAGATGGACTGCTTGAGCTTTTACGTATATATATGTTAGAGAAGTGGGGAAGTGGCCACTACCGTATGGGTCCGTTTCCATGCTCAACTCAAGACAAGGAAAGGCAACTGCGGAACCGAATGCCAAGTCAAGGTGCGAATATGTGTTGTGTCTTATGTTATGGTATATAGGCTGTTTCTGGTTGCAAATGCATGCTGCCGACGACGTTAAGAATGTTCAATGAGGCGACCTCTGGAAATCCATGCGAGAGAGCCCCAAACAGTTAATGCATTCAGGTCGCCTATGAGAATGAACGGCTCGGGTAGCTGATCTACCAGGCCCTCGAATCCATCTGAGCTCGAGAGCTGGAAGTCAGGAGGTATGTAAAGAGAAACATAGTGTTATAAGCCTATTGAAGAATTTCGTTCGGATGCTAACAGCCTCAAGAATGGTTTGTAGTTTGATAGTGTGGCACGCCAATGGTTTTCCGGCAATAATGGTCACACCACAGGAGGATGTACGACCACCACCTTGGCCTTCCTAAATGTCATGTAATTGTTTAAGAATATTCTGTGTTTGGAGTTTAAATGCATTTCTTGGAGGCACACATTTGGCCGTTTGTAATGAAATATTTTCATAGATATAATCAAGATGTTAAGGAAGCCTCGCAGTCCCACGGATGTGTTTCTCCTCTCATGATTTAAGTTAGAGCGACATGAATATGTGTGTGTTTATGTGTCAATTTTAGGGGTTGGAATCTTGGAAGGGGTTCTTTCAACTTCTATGCTGACTCTACTAACCTGGACGCGGCATCCCGCTCCTTTCGCTGTTATAGAAACCTGAAGGGCTCGGCGTCCATGTCGTCATCTGAAGGCAAGGGGATGCCCAGCGTCTGCGCTCCCTGATTGATACCCTTTCGGGTGTTTTTTGCCTATTTTGTTCAGTGACGAGGGCGTGGGAAGACCACCACAGATGGCACA
>JABSTR010003012.1:0-44307 GCA_013339765.2 Haemaphysalis longicornis | reverse complement strand
CATTCCGCAACACTGGTTCTGATACATCCACATCATTACCATACAAAGAATCCATGATGACGAGAACAAAAAGAGAAGGAAATATATTCCAGTTTTCGAACGTGTGTTGGATAGCTCGTTGAAGTAAAGATATTTTGATTGACACAGTCATTGATAGCCACCCATAACTGACGAAGCTGTGCTGCCGGCAAGCACGCATTCGCATTATCACGTATTTCTAAACCAGGCAATTGAACGGAGCGCCTACCATCACTATCAGTTCTGACTGGAAAACTTCATAGTTTTCCAGTCAGAAACCATGAATGGCACTGCTTTGGAGAATACTAATGCACAGGGGCTTAAGGTACAAACCGAATAAAAGGGGTGACAACGGGCAACCTTGCCGTACGGAAGATCTAATGGGAATAGGTCTAGAGAGTTCGCTATTTATAATCAACCGGGTCGTACAGCTTTTATAAAAGAGAGATATGCCTTTATACAAGGCTTCCCCAAGCCCAGCTGACTCCAGAACAGCAAAAAGGAAGGATGGCTAACCCTGTAAAATGCTTTGGCAAGATCAATTTGAAGGAGCGCAACCTGCCCAGCACCATCGGATACGCACTCCAGTACTGAACGAGCAATACGGATTTTGGTCTTCATTCTCCGGCCCGGGATACCGCAAGTCTGGTGCGAACCTACCAGGCTTGTGATTACAATCTGTAGCCTGCGTGCCAGCACCTTCGCGAATATCTTGTAATTCACGTTACACAGATATCGGCCTGTAGCCATCCCCGCTTTTCAGCTTTTCTGCGTTGTCACTTTTCGGGATTAGTACAGTATAACCTTGGTAAAATGTAGGAGGCAGGACATCGAGTTCATAGGCCTTTGTGCAAGTGCTACGAACGCGCCTTATGTACTTGACTCATTCAAACTACGTCAAGAAGCTACTGATACAACGAAGGCACGCGAAGCTGAACGTCAACGGAAACGACGAACTGAAAACTTTAGAGGAGGATGTTGAATTTCCCGTGGGAAGACTGTGGCGGGACGCGCCACGCGCCTTGCAGCTCAACCGGCCCCGTCCACAGCGCCTCTGATGCTGATTGTGGCAGGATGCCCCTAGGGATTGGCCAACCAAAGAATCCATCACGAGATAGCTTTGCGTTCAACCACCGTCGTCATTTTCCCGTACGGGAACCGATGAAGAAGGAGAAGAATACAAAGCTGCGAAGAGGAGGGCGTGTACGTTGCTCTCGCCCCGTCCGCAGCACCTCTGATAATGATTGTGGCAGGATTCCCCTAGGGATTGCCAACCAAAGAATCCATCACGAGATAGCTTCGCGTTCAACCACCGTCGTCATCTTCCCGTAAGGGAACCGCCGAAGAAGAAGGAGAAGACAAAGCTGCGAGAGGAGGGCGTGTACATTGCTTTCAGCCGGTGCGTCAATGTCAACAACCTTTACCTCACCAACGCTGACGGAGACTACCGATTCTGCCCAGAGACGACAACATCGACAAGAACATGATGGATTGTTTGCGCGCCTCGAGAACCACCACCTACTCACACACTTAACACAACAGTACTGCTTGCGTGGCTTTGCCACCGGTGTGTGGACCCGGACTCGGAATTCCCTCTGGCGCTAGTAAACACCAGATCACTCAACATAACGGCAACAACAATGGAACCACACGGAACCATCGCGATGCTTCGCATCCTCATCAGGGTTCCCCACGGGAAGATGGTGTAATTTTTTTGCGCAGACTTCGTTTCACTTTGGACGGGTGGCTGAATCAAGCAAGTCACGGGACAGACAGACAGACACAGACAGACAGACAGACAGACAGACAGACAGACAGACAGACAGTAGCCCAAGAAAGACTATCGTCTTCAAAAAATCTAAAACGCAGAGGAGCGAGAAAATGCCGAGCGCTCATGATCGCGTGCTCACGGCGACCGCCGAGCGTCCCAGGATCACGACGTGGCTTTGGGAAAAAAAGATACCGGCGAAAGCATTGAGGTGCGCGTCAGGTTGCGTAACAACCGGCAATGCGGCTCCTCGGAACTTCGACGCGTCCAGGAACACCGCGCATGCATCGTGCACGTACGCGCCGCCGCTGCGCTCCAGTTGTCGTCAAGAGCTAACGCGCATGTAATGCTCGGCATGAGGAACATCACAATGTCCATGTATACGACGATGACTACTACTAGCACACTGCATAGCGACGACGTAACATGTAAACAAACAATTTCAAACTTGTACAAATGTGTGGTGATTTTCTCACGCACAAAGAATTTTTTTTTTAATTGCGACAGTATGCCATTTGGCATAAGGTCCTACAGGTACAAGTTTGCACCTGTTTCCCGGAGGAAGTCCAGAAGACAGCGGTGGTGGGGCCCCCACAGCCATCGCTGAAGATCGGGGGATCTTCCCGGATGCAGGCCTGTGCAGCGAAGGTGTCGGGATCTCGCTGCACTCAGGGAAGGGCACGTCCATAGCAGGTGGTTGGTGTCGGCGTCTTCGGCAGGAGCCGTACAGAAGGGGCAGGTCGTGGAAAACGGGGCATGGTATCGCGGTGGCCACGCCCGGGTTACCGCAGGAGAGAGGGCCACCCCAACTCGTAGTCTACGCAGCAGGACCTCCTCCCAGCGAGCGAGCCCACTGGGAAGGTCTGTTCCACACGGTGGGATGAGAGCACGTGTGGCGCGACGCAGATCTTCCTTTAGTTGGACAAATTGGTCATGTGGGTCAGTTGTCAGCAAGGGCAGGGGCCGTGGAACCGACGTAACGTGACAGAAACTATCCGCCGCAATATGAGCGGTGATAGTATTACGCCGTATCCACGACAGTCGGAGAGGGCAGGGGCACGTGTCCAGCAGGTCATGAATGTCTCTTGAGACAGACGAGTTGGAGGCTACACGTCGCAAATCCCGTATGGCCGCCGTTGAGTCCGTGTAAATTTGTGCCGTAAAACTTCCAGGAGCTTCAAGAAGTGCCGGTAGTAGAGCTTGCAGTCCGTCCCGGATGGCTGTAAGCTCCGCCAGCATAGAAGGCCAGGTGCGGAGTGTTTCATAAGCACAGTTTTGGTTTGCTTCTGAATGAGAGGGGCATACGATCGCTGTAGTTAAGACGCCGTCTTGGGCCCCAGCGTCCACAAATGCCTCTACAACCTGGGGCAGGTTCGCAGTCGCTAGTAATGGCACGCCCGCGGATTGCTCGTCTGCGTTTCCCATCGACCGACTGTGGAGTCGAATGAGAGGCCGGTTGTCGGTCACTTGATGGTACAGCCAGGGCGGCCTAGCTACAGGGTGGGCTGGTAAGGCGGGTAGAGAACGGCCCATGTAGATCGCCAACGCCGCTGCCTCCGGAACAAAATTTAGTTTGTTCTGGCGTGCGGAGCGGCGTTGATGTACAAGCTCATCCAGGGTGTTTTGAGCTTCGGCCTGAAGGGTTGGTATATGCGTTATTTGAGGGATGCAGGTGACCCTGCAGTGCTGACGAAGAAAGAAATCCTGCCGCTTCGCTATAGTTCAAGTCTTGCGCGACTTAGTGCAAACTTCACCAGTTTTTTTAACAGCGAAGCTGTTTAGCACATCGTAATTTGTAGTGTCCGCAGTTAAAAATACCAAGGAATGGCCTCGCGGTGGCAGCAAGAATACCAAAAAAATTCCAAGCGTTTGTGCGTGCGTGCCACGAAGTCACCACCCAGCGTACCCTAGGCATGTTTGTCAAGCCAAGCATATCACTTCAGTAAATGGGCCAAGAATATAAAAAAAACTCCAGCGTTCGGCGTAATCGTAGCAACACTTGCTCGGAACGAGAAAGGCACGTCATAGCGTATGCCCCTCTAAGGTGATGTCCAATGATTATCACTTCCAAAAAATGAGCCAAGCTCACCCTTATAGCAACAAAGGTCGTTGCGGCAGCGAAAAAGAAGAAAATTGGCGGCAATCGTGGACTTAAACCTTCGTGATTGTCGTCAAGGTTGTGTACAGCTTCTTACGCGTTAGTGTCAGCTTCCTTCATTTTTTTCTAGCATATTTCCTTTAAAGCATCATCCTATCGGTATTGATCCTAGCAGTCGGTATTGATTCTTTCTATTTATTTTCCTTTCCCTCTGGTCGCAAGAATTCTCCACTGTGCATAATTGCCAGCAGTGGTGGTCACTGCGAAAGTTCATAATAACAGAAGAGTTCACGCACACTGTTCGTCTAGAGCAGATTTGCGCAGTACCGACCCGAACCTACAGGTACGCCTGCTCAAGAGGGCGGAAGTGATCGCCGAAAGGCACCGGCCTACGGTCACCACGAGCTCGCCCACCTAACTCAAGGAGAAGACGTCCTGGTGGGGTGGATGTTCAGCCCTTACCCGCCGCCAACATAAGGACTTCAATTCTCCTTGGTCGCTTTCTCAGCCATAAAGTGTTTTCTCTCTCTCTCTCTTTGCATTGAGTGTATGGGAAATGAAACAAATTTTTCCACATTGTTTGTAATATGCAAGAATGTGGCTTAACCAATCATGTCTTTGCGAGAACTTACATGCATTTTAAATTTTATAGCTTGTTTCACAAAAAAATTACACATTTGGCTTAGATTTGCGCAGCCAGTGCCATTTTCATGGGCCTAGTCAAGCCGTTGAGTCTGCTTTCAGCTGATGGAGCCCTCCAGATGCATTTCTGGGATGTAAACTGCTACTGAAATGAAGTAGTTTCTTGATTTGCGTAAAAAACAATCTGTGTTTGCTTATCGTGCCAATCAAAAGGAGGTTAGCCAGTTTAGCATGTGCTTGTGAAGGTTAGTTGCAAAGCCAGGGACATTGTTGTGACAAGACAAGGGCTTGATTTGTTCATACACGATAATTTTTTCTCACCACACCATATGGAAGCACAGTTTGCGTCTTCATTAAAAAGTTCAGCAGAGGATTAGCGACAAAACAAAGCATGGCTTCACGTTATGGTAGCAGAACTGAAAAGGCAGGCCACAGTTGGTTTCCACCAATTGTGGCCTGCCTGGTGGAAAATTCATGGTGGAAAATTTTGGTGCAACTGTTTGAAAAATCTGTGGCAGCACGAACAGAGGTGTGTTAGCACTCGCTCAACTGTATGTGTAGCAAGACAGAGAGAGAGAGAGCAAATTTTATTTAGCGACTCAAGTTCGAGCCGCGGCGTTATTATGAGGGTGCAAGGTATATGCTGCCATGTATATTGCTGTTTTTTGTCTTCTGCCCTAGATTGCCATGCACCAAAGTTGCAACAAAGAACTGTTGAAGTCATGGTCAGACTCAAGACAGGCCCAAAGGGCACTCAAAGCTTTGCTGTTTCTAGTGTTTGTAGTAGTTGTGGTGCAGTGGTACTGTTATAGTTGTAGTTTGTAGCATTTGAATATTTTGAAAAGTATGAGTGAGGATTCCTATTTTTGTAAAACCAACTGTACGCTAACACATAATTGTATAAGCAGTCTTATTATATGTTTGTAATCACACCATCCTCTCGCTTCCCCTCACCTCCTCCACCACAGTGATCCTCCATCCCACCTGAAAGAATAGTGGCCTGTGATAAGGGGCAGATGGGATTTTGCTATTAACAATGTGAAATGTGAATTGACTTCCATCAAGGAGATGCAACGCCCTCATTGATCTACAATTCGCTTCATTGGGTTTGGGGGCTATTTCTTGTTCTTCCGATTTGTGACTGTACACTTTGCGCAATTTGCTTCAAACTGAAATTCTGAATACCTTTCAGGGCATAAGTACAATTAAATAAAAGACTGGTTTATTTTTAATACAAAGAGTCCACACATTCTTGCAGTATGTATTGTCTGACTGATTTATGATTGATTGATTGATTGATTGATTGATTGATTGATTGATTGATTGATTGATTGATTGATTGATTGATTGATTGATTGATTGATTGATTGATTGATTGATTGATTGATTGATTGATTGATTGATTGATTGATTGATTGATTGTTATAGCACGTATGTCTTTCTACCCGAGTGGTGGAAGTTGCCATCTGGCACCAGGTTCAGCTACTATAAATACGGCTGTTCTATGCCTATAAACAGCCCACTTAGTTAAGAACATTCAATTCTGTATGTAACAGGTGCTGTTATGCATTACATCCTACTCGCCACTTTTCCTCCACCACTGTTGTAAGCTTCTTCTGGTAACCTTCAAGACCTTGCTGTGTACTATGAGTATGCATTACCTTTAAATCATAAGGCTTAGGAGGATGGACCTTTCCCTCGCATGGATTTAGACGAATATTACCCCATTCGATTCATTTCTTTTTTCTTTTCTACAGACCACATGTCTCATCATTTTGGTCATACTTCCTCGCAGAGCTCAAGCTTGGTTCCCAAACGACCAGCTCTACCCTCTGAAAAACAACGAACAATTCTTGGAGTTCTCGTAAAAAATTTCTTTTCTGATATCACACTTCCTTATCTGGTACGTGTAGTATCTAATATTTTTGGTTTAATTTATTTCACCAGTTATTTGTTTGTTTATCTTTGCTGTCATTAGCCCTTCACTCTCAATCACGTAGTCAGCGTTTCACTCACTTTTGCCACTCCGTGTCCACGCTTTTCATGTAGAGGCAGTAGCTAATCCCTTCAACTGCTCACTTTCGTTGTACTCCTAACCACTTCTCAAACCATATTTAGAAAGAAAACCTTGTTTTGTGCTTCTTGGCTGCCTCTGAACAATGTTCTCCCAGTTATCTCCGTTCAATACCGTGAGCACCTAATGCCAAGCATATGCTTTGGTTTGCTTCTAGGCCTGATGAGGGGTTTAGTTTTAAGAACAATACCGCATCTGCAAATGTGAGTCCTGAAACCTTATGCTTTTCTAAAGTCTTCACACTACCTTGCATTACCCCACGCCGCTCTGTTTTATGATAGGTACCTGTGTTTTGGTTCCCCTTAATTTGGAGTTGTTTTGAAGTGGTACTTTCTTTCGTCTATTCACACTTACCAGTGCTTGTATGCCATTCACTTAGGGTATTTTATTCTGCTGGATTGGCATAATGCTGTTACAAAATGCCTATGTAGTCCTGACATTTATATATACTAAAATCTAATCCAGAGTTTGTTTTTAACAGGCCAAAGAATACTTCTGAGCAGTTGTATATATTTTTGGTTATTAGCCAACAGAACAACATTAGAATGCACACATTGTCAATTCGTGTACAAAACTGCACCTCAATTGCTGGCTGTAGGCACATTTCACTAATGCTTGCTGCCCAAGCAGCAGCGAGGTGCATTTTACATAACATGGCATGGTAGCATGGGGTGTCACTTTTTGTGGAATAAAAAGTACTGTCCTTGTTACTGCCTCTGCTCATAAAATTGAACCTGCATAAGTCAAGCCACCAACAGTGACAAAAATAGTGCATCTAGGATATATAAAAGCCGTGAGAAAATAATGGTTTGTTAAACTGGCAAAGATCACAAGACATAAGTAGCGGGTCTTGAAGCCAGCCCATCAGGTTTTAAACCATAAAAAAAGAGAGATATCGACGCACTTTGTATGGTTGTTTTTGTTTTTGCCTCCTCTCATTAAGCGACACCTTAGTGCTACTCCGTAAAATAGTGGAATAAAGCACACCTGGTCAAGAAGCCCTACAGCATGCAGTGTTGGCAGATCTTATATTATCGAGGCAGGCAAATAATCAAAGCTTTGAATGTTTCACTAACAGCATTTGCTATTCGATTCAATTTGCCGGGCAGTTTTATCGTTTGCAGTTTCTGAATATTTGAAATTTAAGAATAATATATAATTATTGGTTGATTGAATTATTTATTGATTTATCGATAGGCTGATTAATTGATGAAATCATCTCCTTTGTGTTTTCTGACATTTGACATTTACTATTGATTGGTTGATTTATTGATACTTATTTCTTCTTTGTAAAGGGGTGCGTGCATGTGTACAGGAACTTAATCAAATAACTGATGCTGTTTTAATTTTAACACTGCAATTGTGGCAGGCTCAACCTACCTTTTTCCATTCGGGTGAAAGAGGGAAATAGTACCCTGCAGCAGACCCCTAGCTGACCAAGAAACCAGAAGTAGCACGGAGACTACTCAAACATAGGCCTCTAGACGCACATTCTCAACTAGAAATTTTATATGGTATGTGCAAACGCACTGCCCCCAGCTTGCACGTTTGGCACACATGCTCTAGGAACGCCCTACCATACAAAGAAGAGACTTGAGCATTGCAAAGGGCACATTTATTATCACCAGCAAAGAGTAATGGCAGACTGCGCTACAGCGTCTTAGTGAGGATTAATCTTCCATGGCAGTGGGTTGTTCAGAGGGCCGAAGGCCCACCACTAGATGCCAAGACATTTTGGATGTCGCCTGAAGCACACTGGGCCAACTAGATCCCTTGGACACAACAAAATTACTTCCTCATGCTCTGTTACAGGTTGTAGCTGCCCTAGCCTATATATATTCCCCTTTATACACATTTATTCTTTTTCCTTCAGCATCCAATCTTTTTTCAGTCATTTCTTCAGCTTCGTGATTTACTGTGTCAACGCTACCTTTAAATTGTAGGCTTCGTGAAGGCGCGCATTTCCCTCGTATGAATTTCATCGGGCAATGAAAGTTGACTCTGCCACACGGAAAGCCCTTGTGGGTTTGCTTTTCTGCACGACACCACAGCTGCGCAAGAAAGCCTAATGCGTGCATGCCTTGTGCCAGGGTCGTTCAATTTGTGCACACGCAAAGCAAATGTGTGCTGACAAGGTGGTGTATGACAGCCTAAATGAACCGGTACTCACGTGAGATTTATAATCTAAAAAAGATATTCTATCAACATAGTGGTATGAGTTATCAGCAATGATTGCAGTAATTGTACTGGTCATACTAGCCATCATGTCTAGCCTCTTTTCATTGACTTATATATCTAATATATTTCATTTTAGCACTTCGTGTACCATTTTCAAATCAAGCGCTAGAAGCTGAACACTCAGGTAAGTCCTGACTGCCTGAGTTACCATTTTTTCTTTGTTTAACAAGCTATATACACACTAAAGGAAAGGTATCGGAACTCGAAAATATTCAATTCAATTCATTGTTTTTAATATTTCGTGTTCAAAGATATTGATTTGGTTCACAGTCAATTTTTACTGTCCGCATTCGATTTGTAGTCCCACATTTTGTGTTTCGTACAAAAAGTACGTTGCGCTCATACCAGCCTCTGTTTTTAAGGTACCTTAGCTGATTTTGCTCCTGTTTCCTTTGCTTCTTTCTTAATCATGCTTTACAGTGGGTTCTAAGGGTGTACCTGTTTCAACATTCTATGGGCCTTGACCTAGCTGCAGTGTGCACTTCTGTCGTTTTCAGGCCAAGTGCACATGAATGCAATAAATACCTCCGGTAACTGTATCTTCTAAGCCATTGCGTTTCACATGCTCCTGAGTAGTTCTCTATATATATTTGCACTGCCGTGCAGTGAGCTGTCTAAGCCTCCAAGCTGTCTACCCCCCAGTCTACCCCCAGCCACTGAAATCGCAGTGTACTATGTATGTGCCTGAAAATGGAGTGCCTGAGAGTGCCTTCCTTGTCTCAACCCATTATGAAGCTTCCTGGTGTGATTTTCTCTTAATATTTTGGCTCTGACTGCTTGGATGACAAATGTTGCTTTGAGTGGTCTGTATAACTCGATATTGTCTTAGTTTCATCTGCCTTTGCACATGTAATTCATCTTAACGTGGGCCAGCCCTCTGGTATTTGTTTAATATGTATCGCGTTGTCTAGCACCCTGATTAACGTTGGATTACCTTTTGTCCAAGTAGGTTTGTTAGCTGTGTTGGTATTCTATCCGCTCCAACTGCCATCTGAAAGGGGCCCTTCCCTAGTAATCTTTCTCAATCAAGATTTGTAAAATATCAAATTGCTCTCCTTTGAGTTTTTTTGGTGATACGCCCACCAGAGGCAATGCCACTTGTTCCGTTTGTCTGAGCTTGTCATGAGCCACTTGATCAACATGCATCAATGCACACTTTTCTTCTAAACATTTGCCTTCATCATATCAACTCAGAATTTTTTCTAGGCTGGTTTCTCAAGTTTGCTCAATGTGATTCCTTCTTGATCATTTCAACGATTCCAAAACATTTTGGTTCTGCCTTGGTCTCTTTTGAGTCACTCTTCTTGTTGGATTTTGTCTGTACATATGCAATTTTCTGTGCTTCTCATATAGCAGCCATCCATTTCTTCCTCCTAACCCCCTTTTTTTCTTTGGTTCCCTCTGCTGCCTGAACTCTTATTTTGTTATTTCACTAACTTCCTGGCTCTCTCTTTTCCCTTTGCATTGGATTCAACTGCCTGGCTCAAAACATCCTCGTTGTTATAAGGAGCACTACTAGTCCTTTCTGGCTTAGTATTACCCTAGTAATTGCACTGAAATGGAGACAAGAATTACCGAGAAAACCCCGGGCATTATTTTTTGCAGTGAGCCGTTAAGGTGATCACTAATATCGGTATGCACAACATCGGCTGTAAGTAAGTTGTTCGGGATATTAGTGAATAAACTCATCAAGTGGAGAAATACCAATCGTAACTCGGGTAAAGATTGTTATGACATTACTTAGACCACGTCCATTTATGGTAGATGGGAAGTCTCTCTGTGCATTTGTATATAGCAAGCATGCACGCATGCCAATAAGTGGCACCAGCACGTTTACCCTGCCTATTGCGGAAGAAATACCGAGAGCCATTTGGACAGTGTACACTTCTGATGCTGAAGTGTACCACTGTCTCTGTTAATAGTATCGCGGTAAAAGTTGTGACAAACGTTTCAAGTAGTGTTGCCATGTCATCTACTTTATCTGTCAAATCTGTCAAAGACCGCACGTTTAAAGGAGAAAAAAAAGGAAACGACATAGGGGGTATTTTCGTGTTTACTAACGGTTGGATTTCGGTCGGTTGAATTCCCACAATTTGGTTCTTGCTCAACAACATGTATGGGATTTTCAGAAATAAAACCGGAAACCGTGTTGTGTTTTGGAACCATGCGTGCCTACAAAAAATTAAAGCCGTTCCACTCAACGTGAAAGCTGTCGTAAATGCAGAGCAGTGATTCGCCATAACGGCCTGTGGCACCGTTATCCGCTTACTGCTACTACCCATCACGCTCTTCGCCTCCCTGTCTCACTTCTCTCTTGATGAATTGAACGGAGGTTTGTCCAAAGCAGTTCAAATTTCCCGCCTTCGCAGTGCTCGCGCGCCCCCTGCCTGGAACGAACAGCGCGAGCGGTTCTCGCACGTGCCGGCACCTTACTGCGCAGTCCACAACGCGTCGTTTTTGGCGGTCCCATCTCCCCGCGAGGGGGACTCGAGTAAATGCGTCGCATAGGGGGTGGGTGTATTGCGTTAACGTTTAGTGTTTGGGGAGTTGGTGGTAGTGAATGCGTTGTATCAGCAGCTTCTTGGACGTAGTTTGAATGAGTCAAGGATATAAGGGCGCGTTCGTGCCTCCCATTCTGTGTCGGCTTTGTGGCGCAGTGGGTAGAGCACCATGTACATTGCGTTCCGCCCGCAGGGTCGAGGGGTCGAAACCAGGCGCCGGATAGTATTTTTTTATATAGTGTAGGGGGATGCGGACAGCGACGGTACGGACTACGTCGGACGTCAACGCGGGTGACATCGTGAGTTACTGAAATGCTCTGCATTTAAAAGAATACTGCTGTGCAGCGAATTCACTTATGCGTCACCCCGGGCATAGCCTAAGTCGAAAATTCAAAGGCACCAGTAACTACCCTAATGGCACCAGTAACCACCTCTACCTTTCTCCTGCATTGGTGTGCGGTAACTTTTCTCCTATTATTAAACGTCGCACACAGGATTCGAAGGCCGAGTTTTCGTCCTCTGCGCCCGCCCGCGCCAGGGAAAGCGACCTTAGGCTACGCGCGCCTCGTTGCGTCGAAAAACACGGCCACGCCCCCTTTTCAACTTACGCTCTCTCCGGGCGATTGGGGATGGCCGGACTCCGGAGCAACGGCGCCGCCGGTAGCCGATCGCGGAGGTCACGTCACGCACTTTGTGCACTAGTTCACAAAAGTGTCGTGCAAGTGCAGCCGTAAACTAGCGCTTTCCGTGCAGCAGCCGAATCGAGGGCAAAAGTGCACAAAATGTCGTCTGCTGCGGTCGGTGTTTGCGCGCTCTCGTTGTTTTTTCTTTTTTTCGAAATGGCGTCACCCTACACTCACCTTGTGTTTCGTACACAAATGACGATCTTATTGCACCTGACGACCATTCTCGTCTAAAACGGGAAAAGCTGTCGTTTCTACTCCGTTTACTGACACAAGTATCATGCGGGAGTCGTCTGCTACAGTGAGCACCAAAAAACGCAAAAAACGCGCCAAAGCACGCTGCACCAGTGCAGAAGTGTAGAACTCGTGCAGCACAGTTGCACAGTCGCACAGTGGGGCTCTTCGATTTACACTCTCGGACTCACCGCGGATAGTCCGCGGGTAGTCCGAGGATTCCGCAGGGCCATAGGGATACATGGGAAAATCGAATGCCGGACTGCTTCTCGGGGAGTCCGCGGTGAGTCCGAGACTGTAAATCGAAGAGCCCCAGTGTCAAATCAGGGACCGAAGTGCAGGTGGTGCTAGCTGCACTGGCAAATCGAGTGCGAGAGTGCTGCACCCCCTCAACTGGTGCAGAAAGTGTCGTCAAATTGATGAGACCAAGAATGTACTAGTGCTAAAACTCTGTTCAGCCGCGGCTACCACGCGCTACATGTGGTTTTCCCGCTCACCTATGCTAACTGCTCTTTTCCGTGCACCGCTACCAATTATACAGACCCCTGCTTGTAAAAAATTATCTCTCTCAAACAAGAAAAGGAACAAAAAAAAACCCCTCAGCGTTGGGCTGTCGCCCCAATGCTGCTGTTGCTGAATGATCCGGATGAAGATGATGATGATCGTTGTGGCCAGAAACCCTTTGTATCGGATGGACACCGAAATGTCCAAGCCAGGTGAAAAGTTAACAAATATGTATAAAAAAGAAGAAAAAAACGAAAAAAAAAAAAAAAAAACGAAAAAATAAAAAAACGGCTGAATGCCTAAAGTCATTGCACCGTCCCCACCAGCGAGAAAACTAAAGGTAGCAGTTTTCTTGCAGTCTTGTGCATATGGTACACTGCATGAGTATGTACGTCCACTGCACTGTCACCATTCACTGCAGTTCACTCGTGCGTTCACTGCACCGTCACCAGAGCCGCACCCAGCCCAACCGATCGCTGCCAGAGTTGCAGTCGTTCTTTCGTCGTGTGTACGTCCATGGCATTGTCGACGCCGAACCCACCACCATCCTCTCCGACTCCCAGCATGCCCTCTCAAACTACCTTAAGGGACGTATCTCGCCACAAGCTCTCCGTATCATCCTCCGACACCCTCCCCAGGATCCTGTGGAGCTGCTGTGGACTCCGGCCCACACTGGCTTAGGAGGCAATGAGGCAGTACATTCACATGCTCGAGAACTCGTTACCCGGGTTCCTGCTTCTTTTGCTCCTAACCATAGCATCCCCATCCCCCTGTACACATACACCGACATTACACTGCACCACAGACTGAACCGTCGAACCCTCCCACCCCCCACAGCTCCCTATCACCAGAGGAGGCCCGCATGTGGCGCATCATCCAAGCGCACACGTTCCCTCACCGAACGATCCTGCAGCACTCCCACCCCCACCTGTTTCCCTCACCTCGCTGCCCGCACTGTGGTGCACTGGACACGCACTTTCATTCCCTCTGCCAGTGCCCCAAGAATCCCTACCCACCCCTCCCCACCCCCCAGGCCTGGGAGCAGGCCATGCGGAGCTCCGAGGTTTCGGACCAGGTGCTAGTCGCCTCCCGAGGCCTCCAGGTCGCTGCGGCCCTGTGGGCAGCCGCCACCGCCCCATAAGGGGGAGCTCTTTAAATAAATGTTATTTCTCTCTCTCTCTCTCTCGAACCCTAGCGCCTGTTGTACAGTGGCGGTGACTCTGGCGGGTGGGCGCAGCTTGTGGCAGTGCAGCACCAGGTGCTCCATGCTTTCCTCGTGGTCGCCGCATGCCCTGCACTTTGCTGCTTGTTCCTCTGGTGTGCTGTCGTAGCGCCGGCAGTACAGCAGCGTGCGCAGTGCCCCCGCACGGGCCTCGAAGAGGAGTGTGTTGCCGCTGCTGTTGTCGTAGACACGCATCCGGCCTATATCTTGCCTGTGGCTGCGGTGTAGTTCCAGGGTAGACTTTTGGTGCATTGCGGTCCGCCACTGAGCGCGTTCCTCCTCTTTCATTCTGGAGCGCACCTTCTCCGTGATCTTATGCGGCGGGCCCACCTCGATCTGGTTGGTAGTGAAGCCGAATTTTCGACGGAGGTTGTAGAGGCGGTTTCACCACTGTGTGCGTACACCCTTGAATGCCATGTAGCGGAACAGTCGCCGCGCCCAGCGTTCATCGTTCATGACTCGGAGTCGCTCTTCGAATGCAGCCTCAAATGTTGACCATCCCAAGTCACCTTGTATGGCCTCCACAGCCACTCGGCCATGGCAGCCCAAGGCAAGGCGGCCCACCTCTCGCTTACCACGATCAAGCCACCCCCGTGTTGGCGCCAACACACACACCACAGCGTTCGCGAAGGTGGGACATGGGACGTGCACCGACTTCCACAGGTCACGGACCAACAGGTATCGGTTGCACCCCCATAAGCACCGTCTGCGCAGGATACAGCTGGCGCGTCTCGACTTTTCTTTCAGTAGTGCCTCGTGTGTAGCATACTTGTCGCCAGTGGTGCTGAAAATGATGCCAAGGTAACAATAGCTGTGCATCGATGGAACCTCTTCACCGCCAGGCAGCAGCACAATGCGAGCTTTGTCCTCTGGGTAGGAGAAGCACAGGACCGCTGATTTGCGCGTGTTGAAGGCCAGTCCCAGTGTTGACAGATGCTCAGCCGAGGTGGTAACAAGTCCCTGTAGCTCAGCCACACTTCCAGCGAGCAGGACAATGTCATCGGCGAAGACCAGCCCCGGAAGTGTCCACATTTGCGGGATTCCATCTTCAGAATAGGGCAGCTGAAACCAAGTCCCGACGCAATAAGGGCTTTCTCTAGCCCCGCTACGTACAGCATGTATAGCAGCGGGGTGAGCGGGCACCCCTGCTTCAGTCCCCGGTGCACATGTATTGCCACTGGCTCCGCTCCATGTGGACCTCTCCGAAGCATGCCACTGCCTTGTTGCCGGTGTATAAGCGCCGCAGAAGGTCAATCCATTTGGATGGCATAGCCAGCTCGCTCATGTGTTGCAGCAATAGGCCGTGTGGGACATTGTCATATGCCTTAGTGACGTCGAGAAAGCATGTCACCAGGCCGCGGGATTCTTTCCGTGCAATGTCTATGCACTGGGAGAGTACAAACAGGTTGTCCTCCACCCGACGACCCCGTCTAAATCAATTTTTGGAACCCTGCTAGGGGGCACCGGCGGTGTAAGACGTGTTTACGTCGAGCTCCGCAAAGTTATCGCATTTGAATGTTTCACAGCGACGATATGCATCCTGTGTGCCACAACGAACAACAAGACGGTGCTGCGGCGTCGCCTGCACCGCTCGAGCACAGCTCAACCGCATCCCTGCCCATTTGCGACGGATCACCGCCCGCACTACCAGAGGCAATGGAAGAATGGGCGCCATGTCCACCACCCCCCCCCCCTTCGGGCTACGAGGACAGCGCTCAGCATCTTCTAGTACAAGCATCCGGCATCGCTATTGGTGAGCAACCTTCTTTGGCGAACTCGCAAAATTCTTCACGTGAAGAGACCCCATCTGGCTGTCGCGCCTCCAGCGCGAGCCAAGCTTCAGCTAAGCCTTGCATTCCAAATGTGGGCGCAACCATTTTGCTTCTGGGGGAGGACCTTCAAGCACCATGGAGCGCACGTGCGCCAGAACCCGGTGATGAGGATGACAGCTCGTGGAAGCATTCCACACGTGCCAAGCGTTCCAAGAGGTCGGCGCAAAGGCCTCCGACGCGACGGGAAATTGGAATTCCTTGCTATTCACCAACTTCACCTGACCTTAGCCGGCGCACCATAATTTTGAGACCACGCGGACAGTACGCTATGAGAGACCTGCCACCACGTCAACTGCACAGCGCAATCAGCAACATCATCGGGATGGGACAGTTCAAATACCATGTCCTGCACATGGCCATCTCAATTGCTATCGATGTGTGGAGCCACGTGCATGCGACGCAACTGCTCCGAGCCACGCAGCTAGGTGATCCCCGGTTCCCCATTCAGCCTTATGAAGCGTTGGCACAAAATCAAGTCCGAGGCGTCATCTACAGTATTGACCCAGAAGACACGCAAAGTGACCTTCGACAGAACCTTATCTGCAAGACTCATCGCATAGTGTCTGCCCGACGAATGGGAGCCAAAGGCAACGCAGCGCTGATAACATTCGAAGGGAATGAAATACCACGCGAAGTACTGTATTACTGCGGAGTCAAAAGGGTGCTTCCATACCTCCCAAAGGCAGTGAACTGCAGCCGTTGCCACAAGATTGGCCACAAGTACGACGTGTGCCCTATCCCCGAACGATGCTCTGCATGCGGTCGGGAAAAGACCAACGACCACAAATATGTGGACGCCCGTGTGAAGTGCCGCAAATGTGGGGGCTCGCATCTTGGCACGGACCCCAGATGTCCCTCTCGACTTAAGGAAACGCTCTGCAATCAGAGCGCGATTGGCAACCCAAAAAGACGTCGGCTCGCCGCAAGAACGCCACAAGCAGTTTCAGGATGGTAGCCGGGAGAATCGTGTGCCGGCACAACAGCCTCGCACTTCGATCCATCGAACGAAAAGGAGCAGACGTAAAAGGCAACCTGACGAAAAGAAGGCGCCTGAAGCCGCTTCTCAGCCTGTGCCTAAAATCACCTCCAACTCTCAAGCTGAGCACCAGAAGAGTGTGCCTGCACGAACAGATCCCGCCTTGAACATGGACAGTACATCTGCCCCAGTGCTCACTCCACCGCCGCCAAACTGGGCTCAGATAGCTGCAAGCCAGGCAGCATCCAAAAATAAGGCACCCACTCGCTCTGCACCCTGTAATCTGAGACAACGCAAAACACTTCCGCCACTCCAGCGTGAGGTACCTACTAAAGTTGGTGAAGTAGACAGCGGCGCAGAGCAATGCCTGAAGTCTGCGAACGCAACTGTGCCAGATGTACAAAAACAAATATTACTTCTCCAACAAACTACGGCAGCGCTACAGCAGAAAATAAGACGGCTCGAAGAGCAACAAACTATCATGAACAAGGAACTCATGAACAAGGAACTATCATGAACAAGGAAAGCGTGGGCGAGAAGCGGACCAACGGGACAGAGAGGAATTTAGGCGCGTCAATGAGCTACACTTCCGCATGCTCACAAGTTTGTTTCAAGCTGTATTTCCCGGCCAAACCGCGCCGTTAAAGGGACACTGAAGTGAATTTGTCAAGCTCCCGTTTTTGCTTGCACTGCGTAGACTGGCTCAAATTAGCACACTTTTCATCGTTTATCCGGTTGACAAATCGGTAATTATTTTACAAAGCGCGAAAGAAGAAAAACTACCATGCGCGGTTTGCGGCGGCCGCACCAACTAAGGCTGTGACGTTGGGAGGAGGGGCGCCGTGATTGGACGATGCCCAAGGTTAGCAATCACACAAGTTTCGGTTTCGGTTTCGGTTCTGTAAAACATAACCAATGGCGTTGTTGGATGGGCATTCTCAATATCTCAGTAATCATCGTACCGCGCTTCTGCCATGTTGTCGGCTGTAAAATGCACAAGATAAGCCTCCCAGGACGGCTTGTAGTCGTAGCATTCACTAGCCGAGACCTACGCAGTGCATGAACGCCCTCCGCGTACCCGCAGACGCCCAAATGTCATGCGCTTTTCCCCCATATTTGGAGCTTGCCTCCCTCATGCCTGTATCGTAAAAAGCGTGTTCACACCAGGCCAAGGGTCTGGTCATTCTGGTCTGTGCCCACTGCCTGCAAGCAGTCGGTGCTTATGGCAACAGCACGCCAACGAGAACTCGCTAGCGCGCCAGTGCCAGCCTGCGCGCGTTTTGTCAACTAGTTCGTGTAGCCATGAACGTTGCGGCCCAAAAAAAGGTGAACTCAATATAGAAAACATCGGCGGAAAACAAAAAAGTTAACTTACAAAAAAAAACGCACGTACCCGCGGAGATTCGAACTCGTGACTTGCAAAACATTCGCGGACACATAACTAGCGCCCCCGACCACTGAGCCACGGAGCGGGACGCGGAAGCCCTGCTAATATAGGGTATATATTGTACAACTGGTTTACACTTTTATTTAGTTTTGGCATTTCAAGCAGCTTAGGTGACTATTTGTTGTACTGCGATCGTGCAGTAAGCGTCGCCCGAGTTTCCACAGTAGCTCACGTCTAGCAATTGCATTTCGTAGACGGAAAAGCGTTCGCAGATGCGTAGTCGTGCTGCTGACCGCTGTGCTTGTTCGCCCAGCGCAAAAAAGTGCTTCCCGCGCCCTAGTTTTACGCTGTACGGTAAAAATATCAGTTGATTTTACTTCCTTAGTACCTATATTGACTTCGCTGACTCTTCTCCCGCCTTCAAGAGGCCTTATATTTTCCTACTGGCGTACCAGTCAGCGAAGCGTCGCATGTGCGTTTGTGCAGCGCTTGTGTGAAGCGACCTTGACTTGGAGCTAGATACAGTGTACAAACAAACCAAGTAAAGAAAGGCACATTCTTCCATTCACAAACGTGTCCTGGCTTCGTTTCAACTAAGCGAACGAATTGCGACCAAGCAATTTTTTTTAACCTCCTTGATTGCGACGACCCGCCGGCGGCCGGCGGACGAAACGCTGGGCCGACTGACTCTGTCGGCCGGGGAGCCGTGCAGTAGCGCAGCCGTGGCGCAGCCAATTGCCAGCTCATCCCCTCCTGACGTCACACGATAACGCCACAGAAAATGGGCGAGCGTAAAGAGAGGAGGACAGCATTTTCGAATTAGTTTTTCTACTAAATAAAATCGCGTAAACGCGCCTAGAGTGGTCGAAACATGGCCTGGGGACTCCGGACTACAATTTGCGCTAGTAATCCCGCAATGTTTACATATCACTTCAGTGTCCCTTTAACAACCTCATCAATGTCTACGAAGGCATATGACCTGGCTGGCAAACAAGGCAACACGCATACAAGGGAGTGGCCTACGCAACATGTCGAACACGAAGATGGATCCCAGCCCGCAGGTCCTGCAATGGAACTGTAGAGGCTTAGCCGTTCGTGCTGCGGAGCTAACCGAGATCCTCCGGCGCGATCGTATCCTGGTTCTTTTGCTCCAGGAAACGGACTGTCTTTCGGTTCACCTCACGGGTTACAAAACCTATTCGTATCCAACGATACTTCAACTTAGAAGAGGGAGACGTGGTAAAGACAAACAATCGCCCGCATCTGAGGCTAGGGGTCAAGCTTTTGTGCTCGTGAACAGTCGTTTGCCACAAACTCGTGTCAACACTAGTGACATTTGTACGCAGTGCCGCGAAGTGGTTGCTGTCATCATAGCTATTCGGGGTGTCAGGTTAATGGTGGCATCAGTATACATACGTCCTGCTGTGAGCGATGGCGATGACCCCGCACGGATCATAGCTCTTTGTAGTCGAGCCCAGGGTTTGCCCATTCTAATTGGTGGAGATTTTAATGCTGTCCATACAGCTTGGGGCTACACCAAGGATACAAGAAGGGGGTCTGCATTGATTGGGGCAATGGAGGCTGTCCACCTTGAGCTTCAAAACGAAGTTGGCACTGTAACCCGCCTCGCCTACCATGCCAAGCAGACCGACAGTTCTCCGCGTTTGATCTGGGCAAGCAGCGCTCTCAAATGCGAATGGCACAACTGGGCAGATACCCTTGGTAGCGACCATTTCCCCGTCGCAGTGGAGCTGAAATGCCTCAAAGATCCCCGCCAGTCACGCCAGGCCTACGTGATCCGCTGGGACAAATTTAGAGAGACTCTTTTGCTAACTCCATCGGGTGATAGCCATGGTGAAAAACACGTCACAGTCGCCATTGTAGACGCTATGCACGCTGCGACCGAAACGTATACGGTGAAGGCGGACTCTCCGAATCCCGACATTCACTTACTCAACCTTTGGGCCAGTCGCCTTCAGGCACAGCAGCGATACCGCAGGAACGGCAAAACGCTTGCGCTGCGGATTAAGCTGAACAAGGCTACTGCCGCTGCTCGTCAGTACTCCAAGAAGTTGCAGAGAGCTCAATGGCACGCGCACTGCTCCTCTTTCAACAAAAGAACGGGTCAGTCCAAAATGTGGAGAACGTTTCAAGCCACGCAAGGAAAGCGGCGAACGCGCACAGCTGGCCAAAAACTTGTCCTTCGCCTCAACATCGACGAAGCCGCTCTCGCTAACATGGCAACAGACGTTTTCTTTCCACAGCCATTAGTTCCGTGTTCACCTACACAACCCAAGGCAGCATCAACAACAGAAACGGAAGAAAACCCTATGGACACTCCATTCACGATGACCGAGCTGGTTACGGCAATCAGCCAATCAGCGTCAGCAAGCGCGCCAGGACCTGACGGCATTACATGTTCCGTGCTCAGAAACCTTCCTGACAAGATCCTAGAACAACTACTTGATTGGTTCAATGACATCTGGCTTAATTCCTCTATACCACCGGAATGGAAGGAGTCCTGGGTAATACCAATTCATAAGCCTGGGAAGCAACCAGACAAGCTGGAAAACCTGCGCCCCATTTCACTTACTTCAAACGTCTTCAAAGTGATGGAGCGCATGGTTCTTAACAGGATTCAATGGTACCAGGAAACTATACGCAGCTTGGGGACCCGCAAACCGGATTTCGCACAGGACTTTGCGCAAAAGACAGCCTGCTTCTTCTCCATTCTACGCTAAAAGAAACTCGTACGTCGGTTGACCCCAGGGTCATAGTAGCAATTGATGTACGGAAAGCTTTTGACTCCGTTCCTCATGACTCCGTTGTGGAAGGAGCGCGACGCCGAGGCTTATCAGGAAAGACCATTAAGTTCATAGACTCTTTCTTGAAAGAGCGAAGCGTCCCCGTCAAGGTGGGCCGGGCCTTTGGAAACAAAACAGCAAACCGAATAGGTGTACCCCAAGGGGCAGTGCTGTCGCCAACACTTTTTAATATGGTCATGGCGGACCTTCCACCTATGCTGGACAAGATTTCACGCATATCTTACACCATTTACGCCGGCGACATCACCATCTGGTCGAAGGGCGGCTCACTCGGCGAACAAGAGCAGGCTTTGCAACAAGGACTGAACACAATCACTGACTTTCTGGAGTCAGTGGGTCTCTCGCCTTCTCCAGAAAAGACCGTGTTTGTAGTGGTAGCCAATGGCCGCCTTCGCAAGCAGCAAGTGAAGGACCACATCAGCCTTTGTATGAACGGAGTGAGACTGCAAGCGAAAGAGAGCGTTCGTATTCTCGGTCTCCCCGTTGATGAAGATGGTGGATGCGGAACATGAATGTCGCAACTTCTCCGCACGTGGAAAAGCACAACCCACCTAATCAAACGAGTCACGTCCAAATCATGGGGAACTGACGAGAGCTCTCTACGCACACTTGTAAACGGTCTCCTAATTTCCAAAAAAATGCACGGCATCAACTATACATACCTCACAAAGAAAAACTGGCAGAAGCTTGAAATCCTGCATCGTGAAGCTCTGCGCGTCGTTACAGGATTGCCAAAATTCACAGCCAAGGACGTTCTGTACGCGCAAGCGCAAGCTAATAGACTTGACCACGTAGCCGAAGACAGACGGATTGGACAATTTCAGCGTCTGGACAGCACGAATGCAGGCAGGAGACTTCTCAGAGCTGGTTTCTGATGACATTATTGTGACAATGAACAAGCCACAGCCAAAAAATGTCGGTCACGACAACCCAAGACGAAGGAAAATGAAGGGTAAAGATTACCTCCTAGATTGATTGATTGTGGGGTTTAACGTGCCGACGCAACGAAGGCGATGAGGCGCGCCGTAGTGGAGGGCTCCGGATTAATTTGGACCACCTGGGGATCTTAAACGTGCGCCGAAATTTCGTACACACGGGCGTTTTTGCTTTTCGCTTCCATCAGAAAAGCGGCCGCCGCGGCCGGGAATCAAACCGGCGACCTCGTGCTCAGCAGCGCAACGCCTTAGCCACTGAGCCACCGCGGCGGGTGATCACCTCCTAGAACTAGTCAGTGGAGACAGCAATACACAATCAAATCGTACCCTGCAAGTCTACACAGACGCCGCAGTTGAACATGACCGCGTCTCACTCTGCTGGTACAGCCTCGAAGACCGAAGCGCAAATGCACACGTGCGCTTTGTCAAAATTTCCATCCGAGAAGTCGAGCTAAAGGCCATCCTGCTTGCCTTGACTGAACATGCAGGCAAACATCCGAGCACCCTCGGCCCTCCCGAACGCATAATAATTTACACTGACTCAATGGACGTAATTCGAGCCCTTGGCTCACGCAAAACTACTAGCCGCACTGTCCGCAGAATAAAAAAATTCATTGCTGAATGCCAACAGAGCGGCCTTCAATTCCGAATCCGATGGGTCCCTGGACATGAAGGGATTGAAGGCAATGAAGAGGCACACAGAATTGCCCGGGAGCAACTTCGTATTCACCCTGAGCAAGACTGTTCAGAACCCGCTGATTCAGATTCGGAGGCCGACATCGATAGAGAGGACGGTGCTGCTTTGGCGAAGGCCGAGCGGAAGGCCGTTCTTCGAAACAAAATTCCGGAAGACCCCAACCCGTTGCCCCCCGGATTCAGCCGATGGGCAACAGTGCGGCTAAGGCGTATCAGAACGGGCACGGCCCTTACGCCTAGTACAGCTCACTATTTCTTCGGGCGTGGAAACCCGTACAGCTCTCCTAACTGCCAAAAATGTGGTACCGGTGCCCTGTGCAGAGCGCGACACCTCCTGTGGGAATGATCAGCACTCAGTGTTCCTAGAGAACGCTGCCTAACGACCCTTGGCCCGCTACGACCGGCAGACTACGAACTTTGGGTCCATCCACTTGGAGCCCCACCTCACAGGAAGCACCTGCTGGACACTCTGCTAATTTTCATCAGAGAAGCCGGCATTGAGGACTGCTTCTAGCTGCCTTTCTTTCCATGCTCTCCCCACTCCTTACTTCCCATCTCTTTTCCGACTCTTGACCGGGGCCTCCGGTCATGTCAAGGGGACTTCTTTCCCTCTTTTTTTTCAATAAACGTGTGTTCTCTCTCTCTCTCAATCCATTTTGCAGCTTCGTCAAGTGACCACTTTGCTACAGTACGCTGGTGACTGTGAGTGGCCTGAGAAGGGCTGCTGTCCCCACACCGCCTTTCTTTGGTATTAATGACACTTTTCCCAGTAGCCATGCCTCTGGGATGGGGTCGCCGTGGATTATGCCGGTGAGGATTGCTGCAAGGTGTGCTTGCGCCACTTTCCCCAGACACTTGACCAGTTCCGCAGGATGCCATCGAGTCCGCTTGCCGTGTGAACCCAATGCGGGCAAGAGCACATTTCAGAGCCAGCGGTGTCACTTCCCATTGGCAGTCAGCCATGTACGAGTCCTGTTCGCTTGGCGGCTCTCCTACCGGGCTGGCTTTGTGTTGTACGTCACCTTGGTTGGGTGTATTGTTCAAAGATTCTCTCAAGATGCCGATATGAGGTGCCGACGTATATCAAACACTGTGTCACCCGTCATTTCATCTCGGAGCGTTGGCAGTGGCGATTTGCGGTCGAGTGAGGAAACATAGGTCCAAAACTTCTGGGTGCTGCTGCGGCCTGCTGTAGTGGTCTCCTCATCGTTTTCTGCGATTTTGCATTGGGTCATCTGTTGTACTGCTCGTTTGCAGCGCAGATACTCTTCCCAGGCTAGGCGGCATTCACTGGCATGTCTGTGTGCCCGGTTCGCTGCACGCTGCTTTTCAAGGGCCTCTTTGATTTCCCTGTCCCACCACCGCTTTCGTTGAGGGCCTCCATAAGAGCCTGTGCGAACCTCAAGCTTTCGCATGATTCTCTTGAGCTCATCGACAAACTCTCAGTACATGATTATAGAAAATAGCCAGGGCAAGGAAGGCGAGGACGAGGAAGATAACAGACACAGCGCGGCTGTCTAACAGACACAGCGTGACACAGCCAATACCAACTCGCCCAACTTGCCATCTTGGTGAAACTCTGAGTACGTTGCCTTCCTTGCGTGGATGGGGCTGCACTCGAATTCGCTGGCAACTGTTTTGTATGCAGGTGCCGGCAGATAGCGCTTTGCAGGTTTTTGAGGCTGTCGCACACGTTTTTGGTGGGGCGATGAGAGTGACAGCTTGATGCGATTGTGGTCACTCCCCAGGCTGAAGAGGCCGCCTTCGTCGATGTGGACCTGTCTGATCTGTGCTGCCAGTGAGGACGATATCAGTGCGTAGTCAATGCAGCTACGACTGTTGCGAGCACGCCACGAGGTCACCTTCACAGTCTCCTCGCAGGTTGGCTATCTCGAGAGAGGGCTCCTCAGTCAGGCCAACCATAAGGTTCCCATTATAGTCCTGGAACCCATCGATCGCCTGAATGTGCCCATTGAAGTCTCCCATCAGGAGCACTTGCTTGTTGGTTCCCCACCGTGCCACATCCTGTTCTATGCATTGCAGTATGTTGCAGTTGCCGTCGTGTGGCCCTTGGGTGACAGCTAGGTACACAACACCGATGATCGTGGGCTTACCAAAGATGTTTCCGGTGATCCATAGATGTTCCAGGCACGATCCTTGCAATCCCGCCCTTGTATCACCGTGTCGCCACAGCACGCCCACCCCTCCACCTCTGCAGTCAGCTTCCCGGTCATGGAGGAAGAAAAAGTTAGGAGACGGCGCTACCGGAGAAGCGTGAAGCCTATACATAAAAAGTAAAATCGAAGTCGGCCCAGGCGTCACTGCACCACGTGACCCCATCGTGCCGCCACCGCGAGCTCTTCAATTTCGTCTGCTCGAAACTACTCTGCTGCCCGTTGTCGCGAAGCCTGATATATGTTGGTTTTTTTCCCACGGCTTTTGTCTCTCACACATACGCGGCACTCCTGCCCGCACGCGGGCATGAGATCACCGAGCAGACAAATGCAGGAAGGACGGGGAAAAGCTACCGCCAACCAAACACGAGAGAAGCGCCGGAGTCGAAGACCGCCGCCGCCGCCGCCGCCGGCCCACCCGACCATGGAGGTCACGTGCTGGGCCGACTTCGGCGGCTTGAGAAAGAGAAACGGCGCAGGGAGCGGTTTCAACGGAGCTGGGCTTGCGAAGGCTAGCTGCGTGACGTCATGCCGTCTCCTAACTTTTTCTTCCTCCATGTTCCCGGTTGCAACCCGCCCAATGCCATGATGATGATGATGCTTAGTGGCTTCCCCTTTGTAACGGGGTGGCGTTGCATAGCGGCCTTAGTCGCAACGCCACTGTACAATCACCTCGCCAAAAAATACAAACAAAATAAATAAAAAATAATGTCAAAATAAAAAGAAAATACTTTTACGAAATTTTTGTGCTAGTCTGACTGCTTTGTTCGCTTGTCTTCCCAGATTGTTCTCTGCTCTTTTCCCACCAACATTTTAACCTTCTTTTACTAACCTCTACTGCTGTCCAGTTCACTTTTCCGCTAACCTTAAAGCCACGGGCTTCCGGAAGCTGGATGGCTCCATCACTGAGGACTGGACGGATACTTTTGCACTCCGTTAGAATATGTCGCATGGTTTCTGGCTCATTTCCGCAGCCTGCGCATAGTTCTTCCTGTACCGGCTCGCGGATAAGCGTTTTTGTCCGCAAGCAACCCGCTCGGGCTTCAAAAAGCAATGCACTCCTTTTGGTATTATCGAATCATTTTTCCCTTGTGATCTCCTGCTTCCCGATTCTGTAGATATCTAAGGACTTCTTCGCATCCATCCTCTTTTTCCAGGTCGTTGTTTCTGTTTCTTTCACTTCATTTTTTATTGCCTTGGTCGTTTTCCCTGCACTTCCAGGTTTCATATACTTTGTCCTGAGCCTTCTGGTTCTTTTCCTCCATTGTGTGTCAATGCTTTTCATGTAAAGATACCATAACACTTTGGCCGCCCATCTCTGATCATCCAGATTTCTAAGTCGTTCTTCAAAACATATTTTGCTCTGTGCTTCTCTCACCTCGAAGGATGCCCATCCCATATTTCCCTGCACTGCCTCATTTGTTGTTTTGCTGTGTGCTCCTAATGCCAATCGACCCACGGCCCTCTGATTTACTTCTAGCCCTGATTGAATCTCTGATTTGACACACACTACTGCGTTTGAAAAGGTGAGTGCTGGTACCATTACTCCCTTCCAGATTCCTCTCACTACTTCATATCTGTTATATCCCCACAGTGCTCTGTACTTCATGATAGAGGTGTTTCTTCTGCCTTTCATTCTTAAATGCTCCTCGTGAGTTTTTAGATACGCCTGACCTTCGTTTAACCATATGCCCAGATATTTGTATTCCGTTACCCAGGGACCGGTATTGCTGCTTTTTGAACGAATACCGATTCGTTACGGGCGTTGTCATTAAAAACTAGAACTCCCGACTTTGCTGTGCTAAACTCTAACCCCAGTTCAGCGGCTTCTTCCCCGCAGATATCTGTGAGCTGTTGCAGACACTGTTTGCTATCTGCTAGTAGTACTATGTCATCTGCATATATCAGTCCCGGGATATGTTGTTCCACTTCCTGTCCTTTGCGGCTATAACATAGATTGAAACCTATTTTACTGCCTTCAAGCTTTCTTTCTAGTCTAGAAATGTACAGCATGAACAGCAATGGCGACAGAGGACAACCCTGCGTTAAACCTCCATTTGTGACTACCGGTTCCGCGCACTTTTGGTCCTCCCAGGTAATTTGGAATACGGCGCCTCTAGCGGCGCTTTTGTACACAAGGGGCGAAGGCGCTCATCCATGAGCAACGTGGGCAACGAAGTAGTTGAGCAGGCATTCTAACCCGATCCGATTGTTTTTGTTGTCGTCCGTGTGTCAGTAGAGTAGTGTCAGTTTGTTATTGTGGTGTCGTCGTATGTGTTCACCGAAACGCGTGGATACTATGGGAATCTAGTGTAAGAGCATCGTGAATCCTACGGGTGTTTCTACGAGTGTCTGGCGGCCTTCGATCCTGTGGTTGGGCGCGTTACACGCCTTGGGGTGTGTTCACCTGTCGGCCGGCTAGACGGAACTGTGTACTCCTCTGCCGCCACTCGTCAGCCGCAGTTCGTTTTCGCCGTGTTGCGCGGAGTTTACAGAAGAGCGCAGTACAGCAGTGGTTGGAAGTGCGGTGGCGGGAGTGAGAGCGATGCGGTGCTTCTAAAAGCGTGTACAGTCATGGAAAATTCAATTACGAACCGCGGAGCGCACGGCTGAAGATACCGGTGCCGTCACCTGGCAGCGGCCGTGGAAAACGCACGGGAGGCTGCGTGTCCCACTGCGATATGTTGCCCTCTGCTCGCTCGCATGCTTGCCTTGTCGCCATGCCGCAAGAGCGCTGCAAACGATTATGCGGCGCGAGATAGTATCTGCGGCCACTGTGTGCTCGGCTCACACGAGCGCCTGCTCCCCGTGTGTGCCGGCATCACATTGCCGACATAGCTTTGCATGCGGGGTGCAGTAACTTGAGAAAATAACAATGGACACCTGGGTCACGCCCAAACCGTGCTCGGTGCTGCCCGCTTAACAGATTTCTACAAGCACTGAGGTGCCTGCCAAAAAAAAAAAACACGAACAAATGGGGCCGCCAAAATTGCTGTGCAAGGAAAACTGGCCTATAGAATGGTTGGAAGTGCATACCCTTTTAATTTTTGTTACTTTTAGAATTCTGCCAGTAATTTTCCCAGCGCACACAATGCTTGCAGTTAATGTTTTTTATTGAAGACGAATTATGGCAGTATATCTATTGTTTGCTACAAGCACCGAATCCACGCAATGACTCAGCCATGACTCCGTTAACAAAGGCACATTCTCAGCTCATTGTTCAATTCCCGAGCCACTGCGCCACGGACGCAAAACTATGCAGTGCCATCATAAGTTAGGCCGCATGTGTTTATTTTTGTCTCCATGTCTGTGCGCTGGTTTTCTTCAAGAAAGCATGAGCTCAACAGTATGCCTTACGCGAGCGTGCACGCGTTTCCCAAGCAAGCACTGGCCGCAGCTGCAGGCAATTATGCGCCGCTTTGCTCTCAACGCGACCAGCACCTTGCGCTGTAGCGGCTGTAGTACTTTCAGTGCTTGCAGCGCTCTTGCGGCATGATGACAAGGCAAGCATTCGAGCAAGGAGAGGGTGACATATCGCAGTGGGATATGCACCCTCGCACCCGACATCTCAACTGCGCATGTCTGTGCGTTTTAAACGGCCGCTGCCAGGTGGCGGCACCGGTATCTTCGGCCGTGCGCTCCGCGGTTCGTATTTGCAATTGTCCATGACTGTACATTCTTTGCCCGTCGAAGCCTGTTTTTGCACCAGAAAAAAATGATTGACACTTCCGTCCAAGTAATTTGGTGTGGTGGGGCGAAATTACTGATTATAGCAATGCGCGCGATGTCAGGTGACGTATTACCTGCGCTCTCTAAATTAATTGATCATGCCTTTTCTGTTCAAACTCTTTTGTAGAGGGGTAGAAACTAGGAGAGAGGAATGTGCATTCCTTTTAGGTTTGTTCATTGGCTGCACAAACTGGTACCCGTAAAGTGAACAAGCATAATCATGTCATGTAATACTCCCTTCCAGTTCATGGCAGCAGTGTTTGAGACACAGCCGACACCAGCATCAACCAGTTGTTCCCATCCAATAAAGTTGGCGGCTGCAGTAACTGGTAAAAAATTCACATTGATAAATTTCCTATCGAGCCAGGTCGACCGTTTGCACATCGCTAAAACAGGCAAATTTTATGGCTTGAAATCTGAATTCAGGATGTGTTTATCAGCACAGCTGTCAATGAACAGAAATGCGCCCGCCACCTGTTGTCTGATGTACATATAAGCACTGAATAGTCTTGTATATATGTATCCTCGCCTTCTTTCTCTTCTTCCTTTCCTGTCTGCCCTTGATCCCCATTCCCCACACCAGCAGGCAGTTCCGGTGTCCACCCTTAGGTGGGACAAACTACACCAGGCTGGTGTTTTTTTCTTTCCACCTTAACAATAAATTCAGTCATTCTGTTGTCTGCTCCTAACGTCACTCACTCCATGCTGCTAGGGGCAGCCACCTGCGCTCATAAAACTCTCTCCGACTCCGCCACACAGATGCCACCAAAGACTATCCGGACACCCGAAGAGGAGGCGGCTTATCAGGAAGCGCGCCGCGCTGCCAGTCGAGAACGCAATCGGCGACAACGAGCCGAGTACCCCGAACGGTTGCGCATGAGTAAGCGTGTGAGCCACCAGCGTCGACGACAAAACGACCCCGGCTACCGGGTCATGGAGAACTTTCAGCGTCAGGTCCGTCGATCCTTGGCTGCTGCAAAAGGTCCGCTGTAAGCAAGAGTCTGCACAGGGTAAATGGTTCTGAGCGACTTACATTGCGCTCGTCAAGTTTAGCCTAGTGAGACAAACCTAGCCCTGCTGTGACATCAGGCTTGGGCCATTGTGCAAGCTGGCTTTGAATTAGTTTCCGCATAAAGTGCCTGAAAAATGCCCAGATGCCCAAAAGTTAACTGCTGAAAATTAAATGTGAAAACATGTCGGGGGCCGTAATTAGCTGTGTTGCGCAGGCAGTGGGGAATACCTTGTGTATTACAGTACACCAGCTTGTCGCGAAACACGTTTCACTGCCCTGTTCATTTTCTGCTGGCTGCCATGAATTTCCTCTTGGGTCTGAACTGACGCCACCGTCATGTAGCACAGCCGGCACATTTGCCCACCAACAGGCAATCAGTGGTGGCATTAGACATTGTTCCTTGTTACGCAGTGTAAGCGAATGAAGCCTAATGCCTTAGTGGTCCTTTTAGAAGTAGCACTTGTCAGTATATAAGCATTTAGGCCTGCAAGAAACTTGAAGCCAAAAACGCGTGTATCGGGCATGAAGAACAGCATTGTGGGACAGCTCTAGTTGTGCACAAGGCCATAAACCTGTCTTGCATGATCCATAAGTCTGGCGGAGCATGAAAGTTGGAATGTTGTTACTGAAGGGATCTGGCTAAGCCCAATTACGTGCATCCCGATTTATTCTCCAGCAAGTAAAAAGAGCATTAATGTCGGTTTTTCAGGTCTTTTTGTGTGATGCTGAGAATTGTCACTCTTGGTTTTGTTTTTCGCTCCCAGAAGACATTGCAACGGCAACTGTGCCACGGACAGCATCATCGATGACGAAGGGCTGTGTTGTGGCAATGTCTACGGATGTAACCCATAGCTGGAATCTATCGCTGCAGCAGGCAGACACAGGCGACCGTCACCACTGGGACCACAGGTGCGGCCCCTGTTCTGTTTCACAGCTTGGAATGCCTGCAGTAGTGACTGAATTTTCTCTCTAGGTACGCAGTGTGCCCTTGGCTTACTCATCAGCTCAAGCTGCCAAACACCCGAGGAATTTCCAGGTTAGATTTTGGGACTCTCCTTGTGTACAGGCCATTCCAATGTGATATTTTTGGTCAATTAAACTTAATCAAATATTAAATTTAATCAAATATTGATTGTTAGCATGTTGTCATGTAGCCAAGAGTGACGTGGAGTTCTTGAAGAATAAAGTTAATCGGAGCAAACCTGGGCCCCGCAACACGTCAAGGGTGGCAACACGGCAAGGATGGCGGACGCTTACCTGCGACGCCTGTTTTTCGTGCAGATGATCGCCTGGGTGTGTTTCGCACCAGCCTCCTGGGAGCCTCACGGTACCGACGGAGGCCTGGTCCGGCTGCACCCACGGCCACTACGCCAAACCGACTTGCCGCTACCGCCCTTCACGGAAATTCACTCGGATGATGCGCAATGCACCGCCAAACCGCCACCTCTTCAGCCCCCTCCCGGATGTCACGTGCCAACCACGTCACCGATTCAACGCCGACACCTCACCGCCAAGATAAAAGCACGAACATCACTCAGTGGTCCCACCAGTGGGCTCGGCAGCACGTCAAGGATGGCGGACGCTTACCTGCGACGCCTGTTGTTCGTGCAGGTAACTAACCGCTTACTCCATATTCGCCAAACCAACACGGTACTATGCATTGATAGGTGTTGCCGAGCCCACGGTATTGTACTGCTGCCTTGTGTCAATACTGCTACTGTTTTCTAAATTTGCCGCTTCTTTCTGGTGATATAGAAGAAAATCCAGGTCCTACTACACGTTCCGCTTCCAATGAACTCCTGGTGATATCTTGGCCGCTCTCGATGAAATTAGATTAAATCAAGACTCCCTTATGAAAGAAATGAAAGCCATCCAAACTACACTGTCCCAGAATGTCAAAACGTTTGACGATATTAACCAACGGCTTGCCAAAATAGCAAAAGAATGTGCTGCCGTAGGCACACTTCAGGCAGACGTCGAGGTCGTTCGTTCAGTTGCTGTCAAAAATTCCGGACAAATATCGCAACTAACCTGCACTCCTGACGATTCAAGGATCGCGTCCGGCGAAAACAACCTCATATTCTATGGACGCACTGATTCGGAACGTCGAAAACTGGGCCCAGTCCGATGAATAATCATAAATCACTGCCAAGATGCGCTCAAGTAACGCTCAACCCACGTGACATTGACCGGCACATCGACTAGGATCTTTCCAGCCTAACAAAAATAGGCCGATCATCTGTGAATGTTCACGCATTTCAAAGATAAACACTGTATTCTTTCTACCGCAAATAAGCTGAAAACACTACATAGAGCATTTCGCAAGATTATCGCCTAGCACCCGCTTGATACACAAGCAGCTGATAACGGTAGTCCCACCCCACGTGCCCCGTAGCTTTCTACTAAATTCCGTGCTGAGTCTAATGTAAACTATATTTCGCTCATCTATACCAACATTAGGAGCCTACTGCCCAAACGCGATGCCTTGCACAGCCTAATTCAAGCAAGCGACTGTAACTTGGTTCTGCTAACCGAAACGTGGCTTAATGCATCTATCTTGGACTCTGAATTGCTCCCTCTGTTCAACCACTTCGATATTTTCCGTTGTGATCGCAAAAACAAGCGGGGCGGTGGAGTGTTAATTGCCGCTCACCACAGTTTACAATGCTGCGCTGTCGACGTTCCTTCGAGTCTTGAAGTGGTCTTTATTCACTGCAAAGCTGCCGTTCTACCCGTTGTCATTGGCGTCTGCTACCGCCCCCCTGATTCCGATCCCTCTTTCATTGGCGAGCGTCATGATGCTCTGCAGCTATTAACATCAGCCTCGGATAATGCCCCTATGCTCTTCCTTTGTGATTTTAACTTCCCCGCGATAACTTGGTCTGACCTAGCATTAGTGATGTCAAAACAGAACACTGAAAGTGACTTCATAGACACTTGCCTTACTTTCAACTTATCTCGAATGATTAGCTTTCCTACACGGACGACCTTTAATTCATCAAGCTTATTAGATTTATTTCTAACGACCCAACCAGATGAAGTTTCTTCCGTTTCTAGTCCGAGCAGCCTGAGTGATCATGCCGTCATTCATGCCACTTTTCAATGCAACTTGCCCAATCTGAAAAAAGTAAAGAAGACATAACCCTATACGACAAAGCAGATTATCAAGGTATGAATGATGGACTAGCTTCCTTTAACGATTGGTTCCTCGTGGATTTTTCCAAACGTTCTGTTGACGAAAACTGGGAGCTCTTCAAAAACAAAACGCAGCAATTAGTAAACATGTACATCCCCACAATTACCATCACAGAATGGCCTACTTCGCCATGGTACAATAATACTTTAAAACGGCTTAGCAACAAAAAGAAATCAAAGTCCAAAATCAAAGTCCAATCACGCTTGGGAAAAATATCGCGAGACTGAAAAACTTTACGCATCCATGATCTCGGACGCTGAGCGGACGTTCTTCTCGTCAAAGCTACCAGACATGCTACGCACAAACCCCAAAAAGTTTTGACACTATAAACCCAGCCCATGCTGAACCCATTTCCTTATTGGATCAAGAAAACATTCCAAACCCGGAGTTCAAGGTTGCTGAAACGCTAAACTCTACGTTTTGCTCAGTGTTTACCGATGAACCTGACGATGTATTTCCATGTGTGCCCGATGTATTTCCAAGTGTACCGTCCCATGATTACCCTGCTATGCCCAGTGTCATTTTGGAACCAAATGGCATCATACAAGTCATTGATGCCTTAAAAGTGATGTCATCAGCTGGTATTGACTGTATAAATTCCAAATTTTTAAAAAATACCAAACATCTCTCTGCTGTCATATTGTCGCACACCTTTCAGCAATCACTGTCATCTGGAGTGGTGCCACGGGACTGGAAGGTTGGCAAGGTCATTCCGATACCCAAGAAAGGTCCATCATCCTCACCTTCAAACTACCGCCCCATATCACTAACATGCGTGTGCTGTAAAATAATGGAACATATAATTTATTCTCAAACAGTCAAATTCCTCATCTCTGTAAACTTTTTCCATCCCAGTCAGCAGGGATTTCAGAAAGGCTTCTCCTGTGACACACAACTAGCGCTCTTTATTAACGACATCAGCTCAAGTATCGATCACAATATTCCTGTAGATGCCCTTTTCCTAGATTTCGAAAAGGCTTTCAATAAAGTACCCCATAAACGCCTTTTTTTTTTAACTTTTTCACCTAAACATCGACCCAGAAGTTCTAGAATGGATACGAAATTTTTTGTCAAACCGGAAGCAGTTCGTTTACTCCAACCAGAAATCATCTACCATGCGTCCCATCCTGTCAGGTGTACCTTAGGGTATGGTACTAGGTCCCCTTCTATTTTTAATTTATGTTAACGACCTACCTAGCAATATATCATCCCAAATTCATCTATTCGCTGACGATTGCGTGATCTATCGCCCTATTCACTGCCCTAATGACTCTCAGATCCTTCAAAATGATCTAATAACTATTGAAACCTGGTGCAAAAATTGGCTCATGGCTCTGAACATTAGGAAAACATCCGTCATTTCTTTTCATCGCAGGAAATCCCACCCGGCTCCTTCATACTTTTTTTCTGGTTGCGAAATATCCCCCTTGAATCCCTACAAATATTTAGGTGTAAACATTACGCCAGATCTTACTTGGTCCTCCCACATAACAAACATTTCTAAAGAAGTAAACAAAGTCCTTGGATACCTAAAAAGAAATTTACGACTTGCTCCCCCTTCTGTTAAACGTTTAGCATATCAAACACTAGTCCGTCCGAAACTTGAATACGCTTGCGCCGTCTGGGATCCCCACCAATCTAATCTGTCCAAAGTATAGCATTTAGGTTTATATATTCAGATTACTCATGCCACTCAAGCGTTACTAACTTAAGATCAAATCCCATCTTCCCAACCTTGAACTTCGACGCAAAGCCGCTAGATTAGCTCTTTTTCATAAATTTTTTTCACTCACTGTCCGACGCATCTGTTATCATGCCCGCGCATCGCATATCTTCCCGCACGACCCGCAACAACCCAGTTTACCCTGCGCATACCTGTACAACTGCTCACCTTCAGTCATTCTTTGTTCAGACAGCGAAGGATTGGAATGACCTTCCGCCCCACATCGTGCGCCACTCCAGCCCCATACTTTTCAAAATGCACATCGAAGAAACCCTGTATGAAATGCCCACCCGCCCTGGGGTTTTTGAGGCTTAATAAATAAAATAAAATAAACAATGATGCAGTCAGCAAGCCATGCACAAACAAGCATCGACGAATTGAAGGCCGAGGCATTTGTTTTCCGTGCATCTATCTGTTATGGTCCCATATCAGAAACACTGGATTCGATTGAGAACATTGTCAATCAAACAAGAACAGTGGGATAGGGATTACAAAGCTTCACCCTCTCCTTTTCAAACAAGGTTGAAGGAAACGCATGCTTCACATGAAACACATAGCTGAGCACGGCCACAGGCTAGTAGCAAACAAATTAGAAGGCAGTATTACACACAATTTTTGTGCACAATCCTTGTGCCAGAAAAATTAATATATTACCTCAGATTTATGCGCAATCCTTGTGTCAGAAAAATTGATTTTTTATGCTACGTATGTAACCTACCAGATATAACGAACATGCATGCGCAATATTACAGCCCTATTATCGATAGCTAGTAATTGTGTGCCATATTCTTGTAAATGACGCTTTCTGTGTGCACTGCTAAGTTTTGTTTTCAGATTTTTGTTTTTGACCAAATATTGTGGGTATCTTGGATGTGGTGGTCAGGTTTGCATAATCTGCTGCATTCAAAAGCTAATTGATCGTATAGGGCAATAAAACCATTTAAATTAACGTCGTGAGCACAAGTACCAAATAATCTGTTCTTTATTGGACTAAAATATTAGCACTGTAAAAAATGAAATTTCAGATGGCCATAATTTTTCCAGTGAGAAAGGCTAGAAATGCAGCTGTAATATAGTTTCACTGTCTGGTCCTGACAAGATGCAAGCCTGTGTAAAGTAAGCCCCTGTGATAGAACTTTTAGACGGTACAGTGTGGCGTAACACATTACTTAGCTTCAAGGTTCTGCTTCACAGGCTCGTAAACCACTCATTGCATATTTGCTCTCAGCAAAGCATCGCCAGTGCAAGTGACTTCGGGAACCCACACGAACAGGTACACAGGACAGCGAAAGCTTACCTTGCTAACGCTTCTGTCGCACTCATTGCATCTTTTTTGTCAGCAAAGCAGCAGTGCCAGTGACTTCGGGAACCCACACAACAACAGTCGAGCAGCAGTGGAACTTGCTTCTCTGTAGGTGGGAGGCAGCAACCTTTTTTTGTTGCTGTTGCACCACTAATGAAGGAGGGCATGCACTGTTTCCTCCTATGCCCTTGCACTGTGGCCTAAACCAGTCCCTGCCCGCTTGCTTTTGTGGCTGGCCTGGCTGCCGGTGTGGCTTTTTTTTTTCACTGGGGGCAGTGGACACTGCAGAGCTGCCCAGAAACGTTAGCAACAAGCCAGCCTAACCTTGTCTCATTTTTAGGGAATTTCCAAATAACGATGACGGAGAAAAATTAGCTTATTCAGTGACACTAAGTAAAACATGCTGCGACAAAGAGCACTCGCTCTTTCTCACGTCTGTGTATTCCAAGCCGTGTGGGTGGCCAATGTGCGTAAATATATTCTTGACCTTTCCGATTGTCCAGGACCAGGTTTGGCATTTATGTCTCCCAACAGTGGGTAGCCTGGATGTGGTATCGAGTGAGTGCTTGAAAAGTTTCAACCACCCATTCGTGTTTGACTCTGCGCAACTCGTCTTTCCACAGCCCAGTGGCAAAAGAATAGTGTAGAGCTGAACATGGAGTCACAAGGGCGTGGGAGGTTAAAAACAAGGTCTTATTTTTTAAAACATGGCCCCTTTAAAGAGCAGTACAAGCCCCAAAGTTGCCAATGTGGAACCGACGATGACTTGTCCAGTGCCACCGACATACAAGGGGACTCCTAGCAACACACCAAACGCAGAGATTCCCAGCAGCCGAAAGAAACAGCTGAGCTCTAATGGTGAAACTGGCAGGGCACAAACACAGAAGAGATTCAACGTACAGGACAATGAGTTGAGTGCTTCACTCGTGCTGTACGTCGAATCTTCTCTGCGTTTGTCCCCTTCGAGTATGCACTGATGCCAGCTAGCCCAACATCAATCCTTCAAGCAGTATAATTCAACAGTTCCAAGTAAAACCCCAGGATTCCTCAACTCCACATTTTAATGGCCAAAAATCAAAAGTGGTGCCCCTTGGCAAAGCGGTGTGAAGAGACGGCAAAAACCATAAGCATAGCACATGGGAACAATCCCAACACAGTCCCACAAGCTCTGTTCTTAACGTCCTTTGATTCGAGAGTGCTTGAGCTTTGAGCAGGCGACGCCATGCCCCGGCTGCCACTGCACTGCTATCTATCTCTTCAGCCATCGTAGAAAGCTATACTCAGCCCCTGTAGCAAAGTTTGATCAACCTAGTTAATCGGGTGAAAAGCAAAAATGCCCGTGTGTTCGAGATTTCGGTGCACGTTAAAGATCCCCAGCTGGTCAAAATTAATCCGGAGCCCTCCAGTGCAGTACCCCTCATTGCCTGCGTTGTGTCAGCGCGTTGAACCCTACAGTCAATCAACCTAGTTAATCGCCCAGTGCACCCAAAGTCAAGTGCCTATGAAGCACAAACCCACAACGAAACAGACACTATCACATATGTATTTACGAGTATACAACTCCGAGTCTTGCTTACACCACTCTAAAGAGGTACATTTTTGCCAGCCTTCTCTAATACGCCTCGATTCTTCTCCTGTCGTTAAGTCGCACAAATGTGTGAGCGAAAATAGTGTGAGTGGAAACGAATGCATGTCGGGATCTTGCCACAACTGATAAACGAAATTTTTTCATTTGTCGGCCCTTGAACTTAGGAGCCCTTTGGGAATTAATTGGGCCGCACTTTTCATCAGAGAGAGTGGCTGGCAAGCCCATATTAAAGACAGTGAGGAGCAGAGGGAGGAGAGGCGTGTGCATCCCACTGGTCAAGTGCTTGAACGGTGGGCCACAAGCTCGCTTCTGACCAGCATGTAGAACAGAACAGGCAGCGGAATTCGCCCTTCTACTGCCGTACACCAGACCGTGGCTGGCTGATTCTCTTGCGAGCGTTGCGAGGCATCACTTCGAGGTCATACGTGGGTCCATGCGTTTTCCACCTGTTCTATTACTGACCCCATTCTAGTCTGTTCCAGGCTGACACCTTAATGCGGTTGTGCAGGAGCAAGCCAAGCTGCCCTGCAGCCAAGTTCAAAATCAAGGGGTTCAGTGCCATGCCACTGTAAAGCAAGCACCTGATTTGAGCTAATGAAGTGTGAGAACTGCAACGTTGGATGATGCTAAAGTGTGCAATATGGTGTCCTCATCGCCACTCCCCCCTATAGCACGTCGGCTATAAAGCACACCTCATAGCATAACTAGGTGCTACATCACCAGGCTATGAGGTGCGTTTCATATCCTATATGCAGTGGGGGGAACCACGCTCTGGGGTGCTTTGAACACAGTACACATTTTTTTTCTTTTGCAACAGTAACACGGCAATGTAAAGCAGATGTCTGTAAATAAAGACTGCAAATACTGTGTCTATAATTATTGACCTTCAAGCCTAGTCCTACGTTACTACTTTTTAACTTATACCTTGGACTATGTGTCAGCTGCTGACATTCTCCTCTCCTACATGTGGTGTTCCACTGCTTTTGCTGGCTCTATGTGGTTGACAATCACCTTTCTTAGATGTTACCGACACGAGTAAATATTTCTCACTTACAAGAAACCGGGAACAAAGTGTGTCCCTGAAGCCTGCAAAATATCTGGTAGTTAAGCTGAAATAAGAAAACCAAGTGCTATGGCAGGGAAATACGGATTGGCACTTACATTTAATATCACTGGGTGGCTATACCTATGCCTTATTAGCAGTGTTGCGATCACTCGACCACACATTTCTGTTTGTCCTTGAAGGTGTAGGGTTTTATGCTTTCATTTTTCTTTTTTTTGAGCAGCTGTCATATGGAATCAACATTGGTGCGTACACCAGTGCAAGGTCTTGATGCACACACAGGCATTGGTTTAATAAGCATGAAAAAGAAATGCGAGATCATAAATTTTGAACTTTTTGTACCCGTAGTAACATTAATTGCTTCTTGCTTTGCCATGGATTTCAAGTGCTTCATAAATTCCAATTGGCAACATAAATTTTTTTATCCTCATTAGGCAAACATACGCATTGGGACTGGGTCTACCAGCCAAGATCAACTCAGAGGGTACTTCAACTAGGGGTGCATAGCACGTACATAAGAGGACCACAATGAGGCAAACGAGGACAGCCCATATGGAATGCTAAACACTCAAAATGAACACTTACATTGTCTCGACCATGGCGGAAAGTTAGATACCCGAAACAGGAAAAAGCGCATGTTCCCCTGCCTGAGAGAACACAGCATGCACTCTGTAAGAGCTAGAGAGAGGCGAGGGTAACGGCACTCAAAAAAGGCAATGGCAACAATAGCCAAACACGGTACATCAACACCGAGATATCCAAGATATCCGATACTGAGATATCCACGGTACATCAACAAAATATCCAAGCTGGGGCAACAGAGCACATTTGACAAGCCTGACTGGCAGTGAAAAAAAAAAGAGCAATGCTTCGCAACAGTAAAAGTTGATGGCACCTGCTCTGTTGAGGAGGCAGCGATTGCTCGCCACCACAACAATATCAAGAACTGAAGAACTGAAGACGGACTCCCAAAAGATCTGGAGACACTTTCGGGAGGGTCGTATCTGCAAAGCGGCGCTAAAAATACTCCTAAAGATGCAAGACGAAAAAAAAACGATATCAACTGGCAGTATGGGCACTAGGGAACGAGTTTCTGGAATGTAACATGGCGGCTCACGCCGCTACCCAAAGCCGTTCCCACTGGACAACAACCACTACTGTCACTTGAGGTAAGGTCACTGTCCCCACTTACCCCACAACACAGCTGGGACACCTTGGAACATCACAGGTTGGGAAAAAAGAGACTATTTACCTCTTCATCCGAAACTCGCCCAGAACAAAGCAACCCAACTAACTCTTTCACTCATGCCACACGCTCCCTTACAATAAGCCCAGCTTCTACGGTTACAAATGAAAATTCTGTGGCATGCCCAGCACTCTCTACAACATGGTGTGGGGGTGTCAAGGGACACCCAGGGGTCTTGGCACCATCGTTGGAACAGTGGGAGGTCCTATGGTGCAGCGAGGTCAAGGAGAAACAGTGTGGCCTGGTTATACGGGCTAGAAGAGAGCGGTAGGGCATCCCAGACTAGGGACCACACCTACCTTGGGTCATCAGTGCTAGAATGATGATCATTAGCTCCTGCTCCATTTCTCAGTTCTTGAGATAAGTTACATTTATTTAAGATCGTCGTCGTCGGTGCCCGTATTTCTAAGTTGGCAGCTCTTGCTCGAGCTGCAGCAATGTCTTTCTCTGTAAATAGAGCACCACTGTGTCAAAGGGATGTCGTGGCCCTTGGCCTCTCCCTTTACTTCACACTTTTGTGTTACCTTTTTATTTCTCCCTAAAAGTTGGAGGTGCATAAAAGGCAATTACCTTCCTACTAGCAAAATGTGGTACAGGGGGGAGGACATTGACACCACACAACGAGAAATTAGCTGCCGTAGTTCCTGTTACAACTTTTGGAGAGAATTTCATCACTATGGATGGTCTGCGACACTGTGTAAGTACCCGCCGAAGTAAATATCTCTTTTCTGGCAATGCCGCTACTGAGACGTGACTGCCTGCTCAGTTCTCAACATCAGGCGGCTTCCTAAGCGCTCCACTGCAGCTATTAGCCCCTCTTTGCAGCACACCCCGTGTGTTCCGATAACTCAGGTCAAGATGCGGGCCACGGTGACAGGGCCATTCGCTCGCTGATCCTCTTTCTGGACTTGTGGGAGTCTCTGCGTGCCACAACTAATCGAACACTTCGCTCCCCTGTTACGGCACCACATGCTCCCCAACATGCAAAATTGGCATCTCGCCATTCACCCGCAAAATGCGAGATTGTACTGGTTGACGCTACGGCGAACCTTAGTATTATGCGGGCATTTTAAGAGTTTTCACATCTTTTGCGCGACGCAGAACAGCCCCATGGGTGTTCGCCCTTGGCGCACAATAAATTTGTTGTTGGACTGATTTTGGCGCATGCTTTCAATTTCTTTGTGTACATTTCACAAATGCAACTCTTTCAACTAAACTAAATTCAATAATGTAGAGATTCTACTTGCCACTTTTCTTCTCTGCCAGTTTTGTTTGGATCTCATTCCAATTTTCGTCACGAGATTTCATCACCACTCAGGCACAGGCCATACTCACCGGAATACTTGATCCTGTCACACGCTGCTGCCACATAGCACAGCAGTTCCAATCGTATCAGTGAACCACAGATTGCATGCGTCTCCTGCATATGGGCACTAAACTTCGACTCCTAGATTGGACAGAAGTTTTAGCATCTACACTCACCTTAATGGCCATCAGACTGATTAACGGATCCAGAAGGGGGGTCCGGATGTCCTGACCCCTCCCTTAATTTTTTTTATTTATACCCCCAAGATGACCCCTCGGGTCGTACAAAAAATCTAGTTGATGATTCTTTTCTATTTCTTGAATTTTTACTTTTCCGAAATGTAGGTGAATGAACAAGGCTACTCCTCCACATCATCACCGATAGAAGCTGACACCGCTATCAGACAAAACCTGGATCCGCCTCTGATCAGCCCTGCCTGTTACGCAACTGATGCACATAGCCTATAGCGTCTTAAAATCTAAGAGAACACTGGTGAAAGGGAAGCAGAGCTGTTTACCCCTAGAGTCCCACGTGGGACTCTGCAGGGGGAAACGCAGTGAGTGACACGACGAAGCTTTAAAAATGACATGAACACGTCCCTTTTATTGCGTTGTCCGAGTAAACAGTGTACAGAAATAAATAAATAAGAGGCAGTGAGGAACGGTTAGTATGGTACACAGAGAGAGAGGTCCACCATCACAGTCTTGTCCGCGGAACAATCACACTGCTTGGGTATAATACTGATATCACAGGACTAGCTGCAGGTGCAACAGGACTAGCTGCTCAGTCCACCTCCTCAACGGTGGGTCCGGCGGACTGCTGGTATTGGTGTGCTGGCTTGCCGCCTCCGGGCTGCTGGTGGAGCTTGGCCATGAGCGGCCCGCAGGCCTGCTGGAGCTCGCGCAGCCGGTGCTCGAACTCGTCCTTCTCGGCCAGGCCGTTGGCGTCGATCCAGGCGATGGCCTCCCGGCAGCGGGACAGCACCTGCTCCTTCTCGCTCGGGGAGAGCCGGTCGGCGGGGGCCTCCTCGGCGGCCTGCTTGCAGGCGTACACGTACGCCTCGAGCGGCGTTACGGGCGGCCCACGCGCTCGCGCTGGGCGTCGTCCCTCCTGCTTGAAGCGCTCGGCCTCGGCCAGCATGCGCTCGATCTCGGCGCGCGACAGCCGGCCCTTGTCGTTGGTGATGCGGGATGCTCTCCTGGCGGCCCGTTGCTCGAGTCGCGCGCGGACACCTGCAGGATGCCGTTGGCGTCCAGGTCGAAGGCGACCTCGATCTGCGGCACGCCCCGCGGCGCCGGCGGGATGCCCGTCAGGTTGAAGGTGCCCAGCAGGTGGTTGTCCCTGGTCAGCGCCCCCGCTCGCCCTCGAACACCTGGATGGTGACGGCCGGCTGGTTGTCCGCGTACGTGGTGAACGTCTTGGCCGTGCGGCACGGGATGCGCGAGTTGCGCTCCACCAGGCGCGTCATGACGCCGCCCGCGGTCTCGATGCCCAGCGAGAGCGGCGCCACGTCCACCAGCAGCACGTCGCGGATGGCGTCGCTCGTGTCGCCGCTCAGCACGGCCGCCTGCACGGCGGCGCCGTACGCCACGGCCATCGTCCGGGGTTGATGCCATCGAGAGCTCCTTGCCGCCGAAGAAGTCGCGCAGCAGCTCTGCACCTTGGGGATGCGCGTCGAGCCGCCCACGAGCACCACGTCGTGGATCTGCGCCTTGTCCATCTTGGCGTCGCGCAGCGCGCGCTCCACGGGCTCCAGCGTGCTGCGGAACAGGTCCATGCACAGCTCCTCGAAGCGCGCGCGCGTGATCTTGCTGTAGAAGTCGACGCCCTCGAACAGCGCGTCGATCTCCAGGCTCGCCTCGGCCGAGCTGGAGAGCGTGCGCTTGGCGCGCTCGCACGCCGTGCGCAGCCGCCGCAGCGCGCGCGGGTTGGCGCGCAGGTCCTTGCGGTGCTTGCGCTGGAACTCGGCCACGAAGTGCTCCACCAGCCGGTTGTCGAAGTCCTCGCCGCCCAGGTGCGTGTCCCCCGCCGTGGCGCGCACCTCGAACATGGAGCCCTCGGCCACGGTGAGCACGGACACGTCGAAGGTGCCGCCGCCCAGGTCGAAGATGAGCACGTTCTTCTCGCCGCGCAGGTTCTTGTCCAGGCCGTAGGCCAGCGCGGCCGCCGTCGGCTCGTTGATGATGCGCAGCACGTTGAGGCCCGCGATGGCGCCGGCGTCCTTGGTGGCCTGCCGCTGCGAGTCGTTGAAGTAGGCCGGCACCGTGATGACCGCGTCGCGCACCGGGGCGCCCAGGTACGCCTCGGCCGTCTCCTTCATCTGCCCAGCACCATGGCCGACACCTCCTCGGGGTTGAAGCGCTTGCGCTCGCCCTTGAACTCGACGGCGATCTTGGGCTTGCCCCCCTCGTTCTCCACCCGGAAGGGCCAGTGGCGCAGGTCGTCCTGGATCTTGGGGTCGTCGTAGCGGCGCCCGATCAGCCGCTTGGCGTCGAACACCGTGTTCTCGGGGTTCATGGCCGCCTGCGCCTTGGCCGCGTCGCCGATCAGCCGCTCCGTGTCGGTGAAGGCCACGTAGCTCGGGGTGGTGCGGTTGCCCTGGTCGTTGGCGATGATCTCCACGCGGCCGTGCTGGAAGACGCCCACGCACGAGTACGTGGTGCCCAGGTCGATGCCGATGGCCGGCGCGTTTGTCTTCATGCTCGGCATGATTCTTGGCTTGTTGCGGAGTTTGCTTTCGCTTCGCTCAGTGAGATGCTTCGCTTGTCAGCAATGCAATGTTTACCCCACGCGGTCGCGACGCGTCATTTATATCGTTCGCGCGGTTTTCGAGAGCCGCCCAGAAACGTCTCGAGGAGCGTCCGCCAATCGCAGCAAGCGGCGCTCGTGGCGTCATCCTGCCTGCGCTGCGATTGGTCGGTTGTGTTGGGGAAGCCACGAGAATGATCTCGCGTCGTCTGCTCGCGGCACCGGAGGCGGCCGAATCGCTGTCTTGCTGCTTCGCTTATTACCAGGTGCGGAAGTAATATTGTAGCTCGTCAACGAATTTTTATGGACCGCTTTACCGTAATATTTACACTCCCGTTACAGCCTTCCGCGTTTGCGGGCAGCCGCAGGGACGGAGGAAGGAGACGAACGACGTCTGCCTGCCTCCTCGCTTCTCTCACTCTCACGCTCACCCAGTTTCGCCTCTCTCGAAACTTCTCGCGTTCTCTCGTCGACGGAAGCGGGCAATATAAAAGGGACGGAGCGCGCAGCTGGCGTAAACATTGTGCGGAATACCTCACTCCCGACAACGCCGAAGCAGCAGCGTTTCTCTGCGGTCAGAATGGCG